>JAANYP010005997.1:14787-41266 GCA_020465985.1 Centrapalus pauciflorus | reverse complement strand
TGATTACTTAATTGTATGTTAGGAACGTATGATAGACACTGCCTAAACTGGAGTACTGCTGCTGCTTGTTCCTTGATTACTTGGATTGCTCAGGACCGGTGTGAGTGACAGATTACATTACTTAGTTGCATATGTTTCAGTACTTATTGGTGATTGTTACTGACTTGTATGGAAACATCTACTGCTACATGTTCCTTGATTACTTGCATTGCTCAGGACCGGTGTTAGGGACAGATTGCATTACTTACTTGCATATGTTTCGGTATTTATTGGTGATTGTTACAGACTTGTATGGAAACAACGACTGCTGCTTGTTCCTTGATTACTTAATTGTATGTTAGGAACGTATGATAGACACTGCTGAAACTTGACTACTGCTGCTGCATGTTCCTTGATTACTTGCATTGCTCAGGACCGCTGTGAGTGACAGATTCCATTACTTTCTTGCATATGTTTCGGTACTTATTGGTGATTGTTACTGACTTGTATGGAAACATCTGCTGCTGCTTGTTCCTTCATTACTTAATTGTATGTTAGGAACGTATGATAGACACTACTGAAACTAGCAACTGCTGCTGCATGTTCCTTGATTACTTGCATTGCTCATGACAGGTGTGAGTGACAGATTCCATTACTTACTTGCATATGTTTTGGTACTTATTGGTGACTGTTACTGCCTTGCATGGAAACATCTGTTGCTTCTTGTTCCTTGAATACTTAATTGTATGTTAGAAACGTATGACAGACACTGCTGAAACTGGACAACTGCTGCTTCACGTTGCTTGATTACTTGCATTGCTCAGGACCGCTGTGAGTGACAGCTTCCATTACTTTCTTGCATATGTTTCGGTACTTATTGGTGATTGTAACTGACTCGTATGGAAACATCTGCTGCTGCTTGTTCCTTGATTACTTAATTGTATGTTAGGAACGTATGATAGACACTGCTGAAACTGGACAACTGCTGCTGCATGTTCCTTGATTACTTGTGTAACATCCAAGTTTCCACAAACAGTACACGTCATAATATTTCATTTGATTAAGTAATAAATATTACTAATTGTTTGATACCACAGGTCCATCAGCATGAATACTTAATTACAACAATATATTAAAATCAAATGGTGGTCTAACTAGCTTCTAAATCTTCAATCAGAGTGCGGAAGACTGATCAAGCTACCCGAGACCGCAACATCTTTTCAAAATAGGCATCACCAAAAGTCCAAAGGTCTGCTATTCATCAAAATCCAGATTCACTTAACCTGGGACGAACTACCTGCTATGATCTTGCCTTTATCAGCTTTTCCTGAAAAAGAGTTATCATGACAGAGTAAGCTAACATTGCTTAGTGAGTTAACAGAGTTCCATTAGTTACCACACACATATAACATACTATCAGATCCTGTCGGCAATACGTCAGGGACGGCAAAAAGGTTGGGAGACAACCCAGTCGGTATTCCCATGTGTAAGGCCGAAGCCCTACGGGAAGTGTATGGAAACAAGTCAAATAGGAAAGGAATCTGCAGAATTCCCTCCTGTGAATGGAGATCTCACATTCGGTCCGGTCGGATAATGCAATATGCAGCGGCAAATATTTATACAGTCAAGTAAGCAATAAGCATGATACGTATTTACATAAAATGTAAAAGTGAACATGCAATCAAGGCAATTCAAGTGTCTAGCTTCAGTAATGTCAAAAGTACGTTTCTATGATACAATATAGTATTAAAGAAACATGCAGCAACAGTCAGAAGTTTCCATACAGTCAATACATTCACCAATAAGTATCGAAATATATGCAAGTATTTAATGAAAATCTGTCACTCACAGTAGTCCTTAATCATATAGTGCTTAACGAATTAAGCTGTTCAGTTTACTCTGTCAAATCGGCGGGTTCCTGCATTTCAGTTTCAAGTCTGGCATTTCAGTTTGAAGTCTGTGACATAATCTATATAACCCTAGTTACATAATTAGGTTATTATCAATTCTGGCTGTCGAGTCTGAGGTAGTTCATATCGTCCCAATGTGAGTCTGTTCTTATCAGATTAATACGATTCATCTAATTATAGATGTGTATATGGCCTTGAAACCAAGCCAAACGTATTACTTAGCAAGGTGAACAGGACATACAAATTCTAAGGGTTCGTACAGAGTCTGTTAATTAATTTGTGCATAAAATAGATATACAACTTGAACTTGTGAGTTTTATCATAATCATATTATACTTTTAATTACAATAGGTTGATTAATTACTTAATCTGATTTTAGGAATTTAACTTTGGCTAGGAACAAACACAAATTCGAATTAATGAAGTTAGATTCGAACCACACCTATTTCGAATCTATAGATTCGAAACACACACTTAGATTCGAAGGCATTCATAGTTCCATGCATTCATTCGAGACTAAGGAGATAGATTCGAACTACAAATATTCGAATCTAATTAATAGAGTCGAAATTCACATCACTTTCGAGACTAAGGAATCAGATTCGAAGCTATTAAATTCTTGAGACAGATTCGAAGCCATATAGACTCGAATCCCACACACAGACTCGAGACACACCCACATAGATTCGAACACACACACCCTCGAGTCTAGGTGATTATATTCGAGACCCACACACAATTCGAGTCTAAGCATGAATCTCTCGAATTTGTTCATCTTGTTCATCGGTTTTCCAGGTTCTAACAACTAAATATGAGCATAAATGATAGAGAAATGGTTACTAACCTTCGTCCAAGCTATAACCTTCGACTATGGATGATTTCCAAGCAAAAACAGGTCCTAAACGGAAGCAAATCAGCTTCAAATGAAGGGAAAATGAGCAAACTCGAAATTGCTCTTTCAAAACCGAACCAAAAGACAGAAAAGGGGTCGATCTTACCTCAAATTCGGACGAAATCAAACATGTAATGGTAGAATCGTGAAGAGCTCGACAATCTCAATCCGATGGCGTATGAATCACGAGAATCCGACGGTTCGATTAGGAGGAATTCTAGAGAGAAGGTGAGAGTGTAGAGAGAGAAGGAGAGAGTTCTAGATTTTCCAAACTTAAGAAATGAGGAGGGCTACCCTATTTATAGAAAAAATAGGGAGAAAATCATATTTTCTACTGAATTATCCGGAATTGACCAACTTTATTTCCCAACAATCCGACTTGCATAAATGTCTTTTAGTCACATTTTTATTCATTTTAGTCCGTTTCGACATTTTCAGTCTTTAATTTGTCATTTAGCTGAATTTTAATTATTAATTTTATTTCAGCTAATTTTGGGCAACATTTCATAAATAATTATAACTTAATATAATTAACTATTTAAGATTCATGTTTTCAGTTAATTTCTAATATTTGGATAAAATTGCTTTATTATCCAAAGTCTGTTGCTGTAATTTGTATTTAATAAATTACGGGCTGTTACAATCTTCCCCCGTTAAATTGATTCCGTCCTCGGAATCGACTAAGACAGAAATAACTTCGGATACTTCTGCCTAATCTCGTCTTCTCGTTCCCAAGTTTGCGCAGATCCCTTATGGTATTTCCATTGAACTAACACCATTGGAATTTCCTTGTTGCGTAATTTCGAAACCTTATGATCGATTATACGCTCGGGCTCTTCTTCGTATCGCAACTGCTCGTCAATTTGCACGTCTTTCCAAGGGATCACAGCTTCAGCGTCAGCTAAACACTTTCGAAGATTACTCACATGAAATACATCATGAATCCCAGACATTTCGGCAGGCAACTTCAATCTGTAGGCTTGCAATCCTACACGCTCGAGAATTTCAAAAGGACCCACAAATCGAGGGCTCAACTTCCCCCGTTTGCCGAACCTTACTATTCCTTTTCTTGGCGAGACTTTCAGCAACACTTTATTTCCAACTTCAAACACAATTGGTTTCCGTCTTCTATCATGATACTTCAGACTTTTGTGATCTGTATATAACTTGCATCTAGTCCCATACAGATAATGCCGCCAAATCTTCAGTGCAAAGGTCACGGCTGCAAGTTCTAAATCATGCGTCGGATAATTCTTCTCATGCGCCTTTAGCTGCCTTGATGCGTAGGCAATTACTTTATCCCTTTGCATCAGCACACAGCCTAATCCCATCTTAGAAGCATCACTATAGACTACAAAATCGTCATTACCCTCAGGTAAGGCCAAAACCGGTGCTTCAATTAGCTTACGCTTCAAAGTCTCAAAGGCTCGATCTTGAGATTCATTCCATTCAAACTTAACTTCTTTCTTCGTCAGACTAGTTAAAGGCACCGCAATCTTGGAGAAATCACGGATAAATCTTCTATAATAGCCCGCTAAACCCAAGAAACTTCGAACTTCAGATACGTTTTTCGGCGCTTCCCACTTCTGAACCGCATCAACCTTTGATGGATCAACGGCTATTCCCTCACCCGAGACAATATGTCCTAAAAAATTGCACCTGGCGTAACCAGAATTCACATTTGGAGAATTTTGCATAGAGTCGCTCCCTTCGTAACAATTCTAGCAATTCTCGCAAATGCATCGCATGATCAGATTCAGACTTGGAGTAAATCAAGATGTCATCAATGAAGACTATCACTGATTTATCCAGCATGGGTCTACATACCCTATTCATAAGGTCCATAAATGCGGCCGGGGCATTTGTGAGACCGAACGGCATTACCAGAAATTCAAAATGGCCATATCGAGTACGAAATGCAGTCTTCGGTACGTCAGACTCAAATATTTTGAGCTGATGATATCCAGATCGGAGATCAATCTTTGAAAAATAACTAGCCCCTTGCAGTTGATCAAACAAGTCATCATTTCTAGGCAGAGGGTATCGGTTCTTAATAGTTACCTTATTTAACTCCCGATAATCGATACACATGCGAAAGGTACCATCCTTCTTTTTAACGAAAAGAACCGGAGCACCCCAAGGAGAAGTACTCGGACGAATAAACCCTTTTTCTAATAATTCCTGCAACTGACTCATCATTTCCTTCATTTCATTCGGAGCAAGACGGTAAGGGGCTTTCGCCATAGGAGCAGCACCCGGTACAAGGTCAATATGGAATTCGATTTGACGATCTGGTGGCAAACCAGAGATGTCATCCGGGAACACGTCAGGGAAATCTCTAACTACAGGTACATCAGACACGGTCTTTTTAACTTCCTTATCATCTAAGGCATATGCTAAATAGGCGGCACAACCTTTGGTTAGGCACTTTCGGGCTTTCATTACAGAAATGAGACCTAAATCTCGAGTCTTTCTATCGCCATAAACATAACGTTCACTTCCTTCGGGGGTACTAATTCTAATTATCCTTTTTGCACAAAGGATTTCAGCATTATTCGTCATAAGCCAGTCCATTCCTATAATAACATCAAATTCCCTAAACCACATCGGTATCAGGTCGACGTTCGAGGAGAGGTCATCAATCACTAGCTTACAGGAACGAAAGACTCTATTTACAGTCACAAAATTCGAGCTAGCAGTTTCTATGTCTAAGGGTGCAGGTAACATCACAGGGGCAAAATCAAACTGTTTAGCAAACTTTTCAGACACATACGACAGATTAGAGCCAGAGTCAAATAAGATTAAGGCAGGCATATCATTAACAAGAAATGTACCCGTGACGACGTCAGCAGTCTCTTTTGCCTCTTCGGCTGTCATCTGGAAAGATCTCGGTTGATTCCTCGGGGTAGAAGAACCTTTGACTGATTGTTGAGGTGAAGTTGCAGGCGGAGGAACAAATCGAGGCCGAGTACAGTCTTTAGCATGGTGCCCCAACGTGATGCAGTTCCGGCAAGCCTCACTGCGCCTGGGACATTCTGACCTATCGTGATCGCTCTGCCTACAGCAATAGCACTTAACGAACGCAGGATCGCACTTTCCTTCATGAATCTGCTTGCAGCAAGGACAAGCAGGCTTTGGTGTCGAGGTCACAGCATACGACTTAGCTTTCTTGGAAGACTGCTTATCTCCCTTCTTCGAACTTTCACTCTTCTTTTCAGCTCTCTCAGATTTTTCCTTCTTACTAGATTTAGCAATAAAAGGACACGCTCGCTCAGGATAGATTTCAAGCTCACCTACCCTAGCAATTTCCACTGCCTCAATATAACTTCTTGGTCTGCCGGACTTCACAAACTTCCGGATTTCTCGATCCAGACCATCCACAAACAAATCCCTTCTCCTTTCGTCGGTATCAACAGGGTGATCAGATAATAACGAGAGTCTGGTAAATTCCAGCTCATAGTCCGTCACGGATCTTGTACCTTGCTGAAAAGATAGCAGGGTTTTCTCCATCTGGCGCTTAACATCCTGGGGGCAGTATTTCTCCTTCAGATGAATCTTAAATTGATCCCAAGTAATGGATTTCTCCATTGCTTCAGACATGGGATTCGTAATTGACTTCCACCAACGGCCAGCTCCATCTTCCAACATTCCCGTCGCAAATGTCACCTTATCTTTTTCACCACACTTGGAGAGTTTAAACGCTTTCTCCACATTCGCGACCCAGTCCATAGCTTTAACAGGATCAGATGACCCAGCAAACGTACGAGCTCCACACTTCTTGAAATCAACAAACGTACACTCACGTCCTACCTTAACGTGATGGTCAGAAGAGTCAGTCTCACTTTCATCAGATGACACATGCCTATGTTTCCTCTTTCGGTCTTTCTTGGGCTTCGCTAACATTTCTTCCTTATACTTCAGTTCTAACTCATGCAACTTAAGTTCTCGCAACCTAAGTTCTTCTTCACGGCGCTTAAAGTCAATTTCACGCTGATTTACTTCGTCAGTCTGCATCACTGCTTTACCCTTGGTCAGCAAGTCCTTAATCTCCCTAAACCGGTCTTCAACTGCCATATCAGTCTGCAGTTGGTTCCTATCCATCATAAGCTGCATTTGCCTACGGTTATCCTCATTCAACTTATGAACGAGGTCAATCAATTGAGCCTGCTGGGGAGGCACAGGCGTAGCAGTGAGTCATTAGCAGTATTTTCGGGGTCAGTGCCTAAGTCCTCTACATGAACAGATTCTTTGTGTTGATCAGCTGCAGCATCAGCAGCTTTATCAACCCTTGAGGAACCGGCAACAGTCGGATTCTTATCAGCCATTGGCTGAAAATATATAAAGGAAATAACTATTATTTCCTGATTCAAATAAGCACAGTTCGAGTCATAATTCCTACGTCAGATAATCATATCTAAATTCATAGATATGAAGGCAGTTAATCAGACTCACAAAGTCAAGTCAAAGTCAAGTCAGTATCAAGCAGTCAATCCCTCTCCCATCCTATCAGTCATCATTTGCCTATCTTAGGTCAAGTTGTGTGGGTAGTCCTTTACTAATTAGGTTACCCTAGGCCTCGGTGACTTGTTCGGGAATTCAGAGTCACATAGTCCATACCATACCAGTAGTTTAAGTATCGGGTGGCCAATCCGATGATTAAACTGCTGCTCTGATACCAACTTTGTAACATCAAAGTTTCCACAAACAGTACACGTCATAATATTTCATTTGATTAAGTAATAAATATTACTAATTGTTTGATACCACAGGTCCATCAGCATGAATACTTAATTACAACAATATATTAAAATCAAATGGTGGTCTAACTAGCTTCTAAATCTTCAATCAGAGTGCGGAAGACTGAACAAGCTACCCGAGACCGCATCATCTTTTCAAAATAGGCGTCATCAAAAGTCCAAAAGTCTGCTATTCATCAAATGTCCAGAATCACTTAGCCTGGGACGAACTACCTGCTAGGGTCTTGCCTTTATCAACTTTTCCTGTAAAAGAGTTGTCATGACAGAGTAAGCTAACAATGCTTAGTGAGTTAACAGAGTTCCATTAGTTACCACACACATATAACATACTATCAGATCCTGTCGGCAATACGTCAGAGACGGCAAAAAGATTGGGAGACAACCCGGTCGGTATTCCCATGTGTAAGGCCGAAGCCCTACGGGAAGTGTATGGAAACAAGTCAAATAAGGAAGGAATCTGCAGAATTCCCTCCTGTGAATGGAGATCTCACATTCGGTCCGGTCGGATAATGCAATATGCAGCGGCAAATATTTATACAGTCAAGTAAGCAATAAGCATGATACGTATTTACATAAAATGTAAAAGTGAACATGCAATCAAGGCAATTCAAGTGTCTAGCTTCAGTAATGTCAAAAGTACGTTTCTATGATACAATATAGTATTAAAGAAACATGCAGCAACAGTCAGAAGTTTCCATACAGTCAATACATTCACCAATAAGTATCGAAATATATGCAAGTATTTAATGAAAATCTGTCACTCACAGTAGTCCTTACTCAGATAGTGCTTAACGAATTAAGCTGTTCAGTTTACTCTGTCAAATCGGCGGGTTCCTGCATTTCAGTTTCAAGTCTGGCATTTCAGTTTCAAGTCTGTGACATAATCTATATAACCCTAGTTACATAATTAGGTTATTATCAATTCTGGCTGTCGAGTCTGAGGTAGTTCCTATCGTCCCAATGTGAGTCTGTTCTTATCAGATTAATACGATTCATCTAATTATAGATGTGTATATGGCCTTGAAACCAAGCCAAACGTATTACTTAGCAAGGTGAACAGGACATACAAATTCTAAGGGTTCGTACAGAGTCTGTTAATTTATTTGTGCATAAAATAGATATACAACTTGAACTTGTGAGTTTTATCATAATCATATTATACTTTTAATTACAATAGGTTGATTAATTACTTAATCTGATTTTAGGAATTTAACTTTGGCTAGGAACAAACACAGATTCGAATTAATGAAGTTAGATTCGAACCACACCTATTTCGAATCTATAGATTCGAAACACACACTTAGATTCGAAGGCATTCATAGTTCCATGCATTCATTCGAGACTAAGGAGATAGATTCGAACTACACATATTCGAATCTAATTAATAGAGTCGAAATTCACATCACTTTCGAGACTAAGGAATCAGATTTAAAGCTTTTAAATTCTTGAGACTGATTCTAAGCCATATAGACTCGAATCCCACACACAGACTCGAGACACACCCACATAGATTCGAACACACACACCCTCGAGTCTAGGTGATTAGATTCGAGACCCACACACAATTCGAGTCTAAGCATGAATCTCTCGAATTTGTTCATCTTGTTCATCGGTTTTCCAGGTTCTAACAACTAAATATGAGCATAAATGATAGAGAAATGGTTACTAACCTTCGTCCAAGCTATAACCTTCGACTATGGATGATTTCCAAGCAAAAACAGGTCCTAAACGGAAGCAAATCAGCTTCAAATGAAGGGAAAATGAGCAAACTCGAAATTGCTCTTTCAAAACCGAACCAAAAGACAGAAAAGGGGTCGATCTTACCTCAAATTCGGACGAAATCAAACATGTAATGGTAGAATCGTGAAGAGCTCGACAATCTCTATCCGATGGCGTATGAATCACGAGAATCCGACGGTTCGATTAGGAGGAATTCTAGAGAGAAGGTGAGAGTGTAGAGAGAGAAGGAGAGAGTTCTAGATTTTCCAAACTTAAGAAATGAGGAGGGATGCCCTATTTATAGAAAAAATAGGGAGAAAATCAGATTTTCTACTGAATTATCCGGAATTGACCAACTTTATTTCCCAACAATCCGACTTGCATAAATGTCTTTTAGTCACATTTTTATTCATTTTAGTCCGTTTCGACATTTTCAGTCTTTAATTTGTCATTTAGCTGAATTTTAATTATTAATTTTATTTCAGCTAATTTTGGGCAACATTTCATAAATAATTATAACTTAATATAATTAACTATTTAAGATTCATGTTTTCAGTTAATTTCTAATATTTGGATAAAATTGCTTTATTATCCAAAGTCTGTTGCTGTAATTTGTATTTAATAAATTACGGGCTGTTACAGGTAACTAATAGAACTCTGTTAACTCACTAAGCAATGTTAGCTTACTCTGTAATGACAACTCTTTTACAGGAAAAGTTGATAAAGGCAAGACCATAGCAGGTAGTTCATCCCAGGCTAAGTGATTCTGGACATTTGATGAATAGCAGACTTTTGGACTTTTGCTGACGCCTATTTTGAAAAGATGATGCGGTCTCGGGTAGCTTGTTCAGTCTTCCGCACTCTGATTGAAGATTTAGAAGCTAGTTTAGACCACCATTAATCTTTAATATATTGTTGTAATTAAGAATTCAGGCAGATGGACCTGTGGTATCAAACAATTAGTAATATTTATTACTTAATGAAATGAAATTTTATGACGTGTACTGTTTGTGGTAACTTGGATGTTACAGGTGTTTCCATACAAGTCAGTAACAATCACATATAAGTACTGAAACATATGCAAGTAAGTAATGCAATCTGTCACTCACAGCGGTCCTGAGCAATTCAAGTAATCAAGGAACACGCAACAACAGTTGTCCAGATTCAGCAGTGTCTATCATACGTTCCTAGCATACAATTAAGTAATCAAGGAACAAGCAGCAGCAGATGTTTCCATACAAGTCAGTAACAATCACCAATAAGTACCCAAACATATGCAAGTAAGTAATGCAATCTGTCACTCACAGCGGTCCTGAGCAATGCAAGTAATCAAGGAACATGCAACAACAGTTGTCCAGTTTCAGCAGTGTCTATCATACGTTCCTAGCATACATTTAAGTAATCAAGGAACAAGCAGCAGATGTATCCATACAAGTAAGTAACTATCACCAATAAGTACCCAAACATATGCAATTAAGTGATGCAATCTGTCACTCACAGCGGTCCTGAGCAATGCAAGTAATCAAGGAACATGCAACAACAGTTGTCCAATTTCAGCAGTGTCTATCATACGTTCCTAGCATACAATTAAGTAATCAAGGAACAAGGAGCAACATGTGTTTCCATACAAGTCAGTAACAATCACCAATAAGTATCGAAACATTTGCAAGTAAGTAATGCAATCTGTCACTCACAGCGGTCCTGAGCAATGCAAGTAATCAACGAACATGCAACAACAATTGTCCAGTTTCAGCAGTGTCTATCATATGTTCCTAGCATACAATTAAGTAATCAAGGAACAAGCAGCAGCAGATGTTTCCACACAAGTTAGTTACCACACACATGCCATACTATCAGCTCCTGCCGGCAAGTCACTACGTCCTGAGACAGCAAAAAGGTTGGGAGACAACCCAGTTTGTATTCCCCTATGTAAGGCCGAAGCCCTACGGGAAGTGTATGGAAACAAGTCATATAGGAAAGGAATCTGCAGAATTCCCTCCTGTGAATGGAGATCTCACATTCGGTCCTATCGGATAATACAGTATGCAGCGGCAAATATATAAACAGTCAAGTAAGCAGTAAGCATGATAAGTATTTACATAAAATGTAAAAGTGAACATGCAATCAAGGTAATTCAAGTGTCTAGCTCCAGTAATGTCAAAAGTACGTTTCTATGATACAATAAAGTATTAAAGAAACATGCAGCAACAAACGGAAGTTTCCATACAGTCGATGACATTCACCAATAAGTATCGAAACATATGCAAGTAATTAATGAAATCTGTCACTCACAGTGGTCCGTAGTCAGATAATGCTTAACGAATTAAGCGGTTCAGTTTACTCTGTAAAATCGGCGGTTTCCTGCAGTTCAGTTTCAAGTCTGGCATATTAATGTCAAGTCTGTGTCATAATCTATATAACCCTAGTTATATATTCAAGTTATTGATATTTCTACTGTCGAGTCTGAGGTAGTTCCTATCGTCCCAAGGTGAGTCTATTCTTATCAGATTAATACGATCCATCTAATTACAGATGTATATATGGCCTTGAAACAAAGCCAAAAGTATTACTTAGCAAGGTGAAACAGGACATACACATTCTAAGGGTTCGTACAGAGTCTGTTAATTTATTTGTGCATAATATAGTTATGCATCTTGAACTTGTGAGTTTTACCATAATCCAAGGACACTTTAAATTAAAATAAGTTGTTTAATATCTTAATCTGATTTAGGAATTTATATTTTTGACTTGGAATTAAACCAGATTCAAATATAGGGAGACAGATTCGAATAGCCTTATTTCGAATCTAAGGAGATAGATTCGAACTAGGCATATATTCTAGGATAGATCCGAACCAGGCATAGATTCTAGGGAGTTAGATTCGAAATCAGCACCCCTTCGAGTCTAGGGGTTAGATTCGAAACCATAATCCTTCGAATCTAGGGGTTAGATTCGAAAATATCACACATTCGAGTCTAAACAAGGATTTTCGAATCTGTTCTACATGTTCAACGTTTTTTCCAGGTTTTAGCTACTAAACATGAACATAAATGACGGAAAAATAGATACTAACCTTCGTCCAAGCTATATCCTTCGACTATAGATGATTTCCAAGCAAAAACAAGTCCTAAACGGGAGCAAATCAGCTTCAAATGAAGGGGATATGAGCAAACACGAATTTGCTCAACAAAACCGAACTAAAAGTCAGAAAAATGGTCGATTTTACCTTAAATCTGGACGAAATCTAACATGCAATGATAGATTCGTGTAGAGCTCGACGATCTCTAACCGATGGCGTATAAATCACGAGAATCCGACGGATCGTTTGGGAGAAATTCTAGAGAGAAGGTGAAGTCTTAGAGAGAGAAGGAGAGAGTTCAAGGTTTTTCCAAAACTATGAAATGAAGAGGAGATGCTCTATTTATAGAAAATAGAGAGAAAATCAGATTTTCTACTGAATTTTCCGGAATTGTCCAACTTTTATTCCCATCAATCTGATTTGCATTTCAGATGCAAATAATAGCAAAGGAGTTCTAGATTTGCTATAATTGTCTTTTAGTCATATTTTTATTCATTTTAGTCCGTTTAGTCATTTTCAGTCTTTAATTTGTCATTTAGCTGAATTTTAATTATCAACTTTATTTCAGCTAATTTTGGGGCAACTTTTCATAATTAATTATAACTTAATATAATTAACTATTTAAGATTCATGTTTTCGGTTAATTACTAATATTTGGATAAAATTGCTTTATTATCCAAAGTCTGATGCTGTAATTTATATTTAATAAATTACGGGCTGTTACAATCTTCCCCCGTTAAATTGATTCCGTCCTCGGAATCGACTAAAACAGGAATAACTTCGGATACATCTGCCTAATCTCGTCTTCTCGTTCCCAAGTTTGCGCAGATCCCTTATGGTATTTCCTTGCTGCGCAATTTCGAAACCTTATGATCGATTATACGCTCGGGCTCTTCTTCGTATCGCAACTGCTCATCAATTTGCACGTCTTTCCAAGGAATCACAGCTTCAGCGTCAGCTAAACACTTTCGAAGATTACTCACATGAAATACATCATGAATCCCAGTCATTTCGGCAGGCAGCTTTAATCTGTAGGCTTGCAATCCTATACGCTCGAGAATTTCAAAAGGACCCACAAATCGAGGGCTCAACTTCCCCCGTTTGCCGAACCTCACTATCCCTTTTCTTGGCGAGACCTTCAACAACACTTTATCACCCACCTCGAACACAATTGGCTTACGTCTTCGATCATGATATTTCTTTTGTCTGTCTTGAGAAGTCTGAATCCGCTGTCGAATCAATTGTAGCTGATCATGGGCTTCTTGCAAAATGGCTGGTCCTGAGATCGGGCGTTCACCTGTTTCCCTCCAACAGGTTGGAGTTCGGCATCGTCGTCCGTACAAAAGCTGATATGGAAGCATACCAATAGTCGAGTGATAACTATTGTTGTAAGCAAATTCTATAAACGGAAGGTGAGTATCCCAACTTCCACTGAGATCAATCACACAGGCGCGTAACATATCTTCTAAGGTCAAAATCGTCCTCTCACTTTGCCCGTCAGTTTCAGGATGATAGGCGGTGCTCATCTTAAGTTCAGTTCCTAGTCCATTCTGAAAAGCCTTCCAAAAACGAGAAGTAAATCTACTGTCACGGTCCGATACTATAGACAATGGCACACCATGTCTAGTCACGATTTCCTTTACGTACAATTCAGCTAACTTTTCGAGGCGTTCATCTTCACGTATGGGTAGGAAATGAGCTGACTTAGTAAGTCGATCCACTATTACCCATATAGAGTCATGATTCCGCTTAGTCCTGGGCAGCTTCGTCACAAAGTCCATAGTTATGTGGTCCCACTTCCATTCCGGGATTGGCAATGGTTGTAGTTCCCCATACGGCTTCTGATGTTCAGATTTGACTTGTAAACAAGTCATGCAATTTTCCACATATCGTCCTACGTCCTTCTTCATTCCAGGCCACCAATATTCCGTCCTCAAGTCTTGATACATTTTAGTAGAACCAGGGTGTATCGAAAATTTTGACATATGAGCCTCCGACAGAATTTGATCACGAATACCTCCTAGTCTGGGAACCCATATTTTATCCATCACCCGTCTAAGACCACGATTATCAAGGGTCAGTTGGGTCACATATGTAACCATACGTTCAGATTTCAAGTTCTCATCCCGAATGGCTTCGGTTTGAGCGGCAATAATCGACTCAGGCAAGGCAGACTCCAAAACAACTGAAGTCAAAGCATAACATCGGGTATAATGGTCTTGTCCGGTTTTGCGGCTTAGGGCATCTGCTACTATGTTTGCTTTACCTGGATGGTAAAGGATCTCACAGTCATAGTCTTTAATCAATTCCATAGATCGCCTTTGTCGCATATTCAGCTCTTTTTGGTCAAATATATACTTCAGACTCTTGTGATCTGTGAATAATTTACACCTGGTCCCGTACAGATAATGCCGCCAAATCTTCAATGCAAAAGTCACGGCTGCAAGCTCCAAGTCATGCGTCGGGTAATTCTTCTCATGGGCCTTTAGCTGCCTTGATGCGTAGGCAATTACTTTATCCCTTTGCATCAACACACAGCCTAATCCCATCTTAGAAGCATCACTATAGACTACAAAATCATCATTACCCTCAGGTAAGGCCAGAATGGGTGCTTCAATTAGCTTACGCTTCAGAGTCTCAAAGGCTCGATCTTGAGATTCATTCCATTCAAACTTAACCTCCTTCTTCGTCAGACTGGTTAAAGGCACCACAATCTTGGAGAAATCACGGATAAATCTTCGGTAATAGCCCGCTAAACCCAAGAAACTCCAAACTTCAGATACGTTTTTCGGCGCTTCCCACTTCTGAACCGCATCAACCTTTGATGGATCTACGGCTATTCCCTCACCCGAGACAATATGTCCTAAAAATTGCACCTGGCGTAACCAGAATTCACATTTGGAGAACTTTGCGTAGAGTCGCTCCTTTCGTAACAATTCTAGCAATTCTCGCAAATGCATCGCATGGTCAGATTCAGACTTAGAGTAAATCAAGATGTCATCAATGAAAACTATCACTGATTTGTCCAGCATTGGTCTACATACTCTATTCATGAGGTCCATAAATGCGGCCGGGGCATTTGTGAGACCGAACGGCATTACTAGGAATTCAAAATGGCCATATCGAGTACGAAATACAGTCTTCGGTACGTCAGACTCAAATACTTTGAGTTGATGATATCCAGATCGGAGATCAATCTTTGAAAAATAACTAGCCCCTTGCAGTTGATCAAACAAGTCATCAATTCTATGCAGAGGGTATCGGTTCTTAATAGTTACCTTATTTAACTCCCGATAATCGATACACATGCGAAAGTTACCATCCTTCTTCTTAACGAAAAGAACCGGAGCACCCCAAGGAGAAGTACTCGGACGAATAAATCCTTTTTCCAATAATTCCTGCAACTGACTCATCATTTCCTTCATTTCATTCGGAGCAAGACGGTAAGGAGCTTTCGCGATAGGAGCAGCACCCGGTACAAGGTCAATGTGGAATTCGATTTGACGATCTGGTGGCAAACCAGAGATGTCATCCGGGAATACGTCAGGGAATTCTTGGACTACAGGTACTTCAGATACGGTCTGTTTAACTTCTTTAGCATCTATGGCATAGGCTAAATAGGCGGAACAACCTTTGGTTAGGCACTTTCGGGCTTTCATTATAGAGATGAGACCTACATTTCGAGTCTTTCTATCGCCATAAACATAACGTTCACTTCCTTCGGGGTTTCTAATTCTAATTATCCTTTTGGCACAAAGGATTTCAGCATTATTCATCATTAGCCAGTCCATTCCTATAATAACATCGAACTCTCTAATCCACATCGGTATCAGGTCAACGTCCGAGGAGAGGTCATCAATCACTAGCTTACAGGAACGAAAGACTCTATTCACAGTCACAAAATTCGAGCTAGCAGTTTCTATGTCTAAGGGTGCAGGTAACATCACAGGGGCAAAATCAAACTCTTTAGCAAACTTTTCAGACACATACGACAGATTAGAGCCAGAGTCAAATAGGATTAAAGCAGGTATATCATTAACAAGAAATGTACCCGTGACGACGTCAGCAGCCTCTTTTGCCTCATCAGCTGTCATCTAGAAGGATCTCGGTTGATTCCTCGGAGCAGAGGAACCCTTGACTGATTGCTGAGGTGAAGATGCAGGCGGAGGAACAAATCGGGGTCGAGTACAGTCTTTAGCATGGTGCCCCAAAGTGATGCAGTTACGGCAAGCCTCACTGCGCTTGGGACATTCTGACCTATCATGACCATTCTGTCTGCAGCAGTAGCACTTAACGAACGCAGGATCGCACTTTTCTTCATGAATTTGCTTGCAGCGAGGGCAAGCAAGCTTTGGCGCCGAGGTCACAGCATACGATTTAGCCTTCTTAGAAGACTGCTTATCTCCTTTCCTTGAACGTTCATTCTTCTTCTCCTTCCCAGCTTTCTCAGATTTTTCCTTCTTACTAGATTTAGCAATAAAAGGGCACGCTCGCTCAGGATAGATTTCGAGCTCGCCTACCCTAGCAATTTCAACTGCTTCTATATAACTTCTTGGTCTGCCGGACTTCACAAACTTCCGGATTTCTTGTAACATCCAAGTTACCACAAACAGTACACGTCATAAAATTTCATTTCATTAAGTAATAAATATTACTAGTTGTTTGATACCACAGGTCCATCTGCCTGAATTCTTAATTACAACAATATAAAAAGATTAATGGTGGTCTAAACTAGCTTCTAAATCTTCAATCAGAGTGCGGAAGACTGAACAAGCTACCCGAGACCGCATCATCTTTTCAAAATAGGCGTCATCAAAAGTCCAAAAGTCTGCTATTCATCAAAGTCCAGATTCACTTAGCCTGGGACGAACTACCTGCTATGGTCTTGCCTTTATCAGCTTTTCCTGAAAAAGAGTTGTCATGACAGAGTAAGCTAACAATGCTTAGTGAGTAAACAGAGTTCCATTAGTTACAACACACATATAACATACTATCAGCTCCTGTCGGCAAGTCACTACGTCAGAGACGGCAAAAAGGTTGGGAGACAACCCAGTTTGTATTCCCCTGTGTAAGGCCGAAGCCCTACGGAAAATGTATGGAAACAAGTCAAATAGGAAAGGAATCTGCAGAATTCCCTCCTGTGAATGGAGATCTCACATTCGGTCCTGTCGGATAATGCAGTATGCAGCGGCAAGTATATCAACAGTCAAGTAAGCAGTAAGCATGATAAGTATTTACATAAAATGTAAAAGTGAACATGCAATCAAGGCAATTCAAGTGTCTAGCTTCATTAATGTCAAAAGTACGTTTCTATGATACAATATAGTATTAAAGAAACATGCAGCAACAATCGGGAGTTTCCATACAGTCGATGACATTCACCAATAAGTATCGAAATATATGCAAGTAATTAATGAAATCTGTCACTCACAGTGGTCCGTAGTCAGATAATGCTTAACAAATTAAGCGGTTCAGTTTACTCTGTCAAATCGGCGGTTTCCTGCAGTTCAGTTTCAAGTCTGGGGTAGTTCCTATCGTCCCAAGGTGAGTCTATTCTTAACAGATTAATACGATCCCTAATTACATATATGTGGCCTTGAAACGAGGCCAATCATATTTCTAGCTAGGTGAATCATGACATACGATTTCTAAGAGTTCATTCAAAGTCTGTTAAGTCTTTTGTGCATAAAATGGTTATGGATCATGAACTTATGAGTTTTATCAATATCAAAGGATACTTTCAATTATAATAGGTTGCTTAAATAACTTAATCTGATTTAGGAATTAATCCTTGGCTAGGATCATAATCAAACTCGAATTAAAGGGAATAGATTCGAGCAAGTTTAAATTCGAATCTAGTTGAGCTAGATTCGAAAGGCATAGGTTCGAAATAGGGAATTAGACTCGAAACACATACATAGACTCGGACATACTCCTAGATTCGAAAGGCACACAACAGATTCGAAGCAGCATTAGATTCGAGGACAACATTAGATTCGAATTACATCTTCATTCGAAGCATATCTCGAGCCTAGGGGGGGTTAGATTCGAATTCAACCTATTTCGAGTCTAATCATGGATTTTCGAATCTGTTCTATATGTTCAACGATTTTCCAGGTTTTAGCTACTAAACATGAACATAAATGAGGGAAAAATAGATACTAACCTTCGTCCAAGATATATCCTTCGACTATAGACGATTTCCAAGCAAAAACAGGTCCTAAACAAGAGTAAATCAGCTTTGAATGAAGGGGATTTGAGCAAACTCGAATTTTCTCCTCAAAGCCGAACTAAAAGTCAGAAAAAGGGTCGATTTTACCTTAAATCCGGACGAAATCTAACATGCAATGATAGATTCGTGTAGAGCTCGACGATCTCTAACCGATGGCGTATAAATCACGAGAATCCGACGGATCGTTTAGGAGAAATGCTAGAGAGAAGGTGAAGTCTTAGAGAGAGAGAGAGAGAGTTTCAAGTCTTCCAAACTTAAGAAATGAGGGGGGAATGCCCTATTTATAGGAAAATAGGGAAAAATCAGATTTTCTACTGAATTTTCCGGAATTGACCAACTTTTATTCCCAACAATCCGATTTGCATATTTGTCTTTTAGTCACATTTTTTATTCATTTTAGTCCGTTTCGTCACTTTTAGTCTTTAATTTGTCAAGTAGCTGAATTTTGATTATTAACTTTATTTCAGCTAATTTTGGGCAACTTTTCATAATTAATTATAACTTAATATAATTAATTATTACAGATTCACATTTTCGGTTAATTACTAATATTTGGATTAAAATTGCTTTATTATCCAAAGTCTGCTGCTGTAATTTATATTTAATAAATTACGGGCTGTTACAATCTTCCCCCGTTAAATTGATTCCATCCTCGGAATCGACTAAAACAGGAATAACTTCGGATACTTCTGCCTAATCTCGTCTTCTCGTTCCCAAGTTTGCGCAGATCCCTTATGATATTTCCATTGAACTAACACCATTGGGATTTCCTTGTTGCGCAATTTCGAAACCTTATGATCGATTATACGCTCAGGCTCTTCTTCGTATCGCAACTGCTCGTCAATTTGCACTTCTTTCCATGGAATCGCAGCTTCAGCATCAACTAAACACTTTCGAAGATTACTCACATGAAATACATCATGAATCCCAGTCATTTCGGCAGGCAGCTTTAATATGTAGGCTTGCAATCCTACATGCTCAAGAATTTCAAAAGGACCCACAAATCGAGGGCTCAACTTCCCCCGTTTGCCGAACCTTACTATCCCTTTTCTTGGCGAGACCTTCAACAACACTTTATCTCCAACTGCAAACGCAATTGGCTTACGTCTTCGATCATGATATTTCTTTTGTCTATCCTGAGAGGTCTGAATCCGATGCCGAATCAACTGTAGTTGGTCATAGGCTTCTTGCAAAATTGCTGGTCCAGAGATCGGGCGTTCACCTGTTTCCCTCCAACAGGTTGGAGTTCTACATCGACGTCCGTACAAAAGCTGATATGGAGGCATACCAATAGTCGAATGATAACTATTGTTGTAAGCAAATTCTACAAACGGAAGGTGAGTATCCCAACTTCCACCGAGATCAATCACACAGGCGCGTAACATATCTTCTAAGGTCAAAATTTTACTCTCACTTTGCCCGTCAGTTTCAGGATGATAAGCGGTGCTCATCTTAAGTTCAGTACCTAGTCCATTCTGAAAAGCCTTCCAAAAACGTGAAGTAAATCTGCTGTCACGGTCAGATACTATAGACAATGGCACACCATGTCTAGTCACGATTTCCTTTACGTACAATTCAGCTAACTTTTCGAGGCGTTCATCTTCACGTATGGGTAGGAAATGAGCTGACTTAGTAAGTCGATCCACTATTACCCATATAGAGTCATGATTCCGCTTAGTCCTGGGCAGCTTCGTCACAAAGTCCATGGTTATGTGGTCCCACTTCCATTCCGGGATTGGCAATGGTTGTATTTCCCCATACGGCTTCTGATGTTCAGATTTGACTTGTAAACAAGTCATGAAATTTTCCACATATCGTCCTACGTCCTTCTTCATTCCAGGCCACCAATATTCCGTTTTCAAATCTTGGTACATTTTAGTAGAACCAGGATGTACCGAAAATTTTGACATATGAGCCTCCGACAGAATTTGATCACGAATACCTCCTAGTCTGGGAAACCATATTCTATCCATGAACCGTCTAAGACCACGATTATCAAGGGTCAGCTGGGTCACATATGTAACCATACGTTCAGATTTCAAGTTCTCATCCCGAATGGCTTCGGTTTGAGCGGCAATAATCGACTCAGGCAAGGCAGACAGACTCCAAAACAACTGAAGTCAAAGCATAACATCGGGTATAATGGTCTTGTCCGGTTTTGCGGCTTAGGGCATCACTATAGACTACAAAATCATCATTACCCTCAGGTAAGGCCAAAACCGGTGCTTCAATTAGCTTACGCTTCAAAGTCTCAAAGGCTCGATCTTGAGATTCATTCCATTCAAACTTAACTTCTTTCTTCGTCAGACTGGTTAAAGGCACCTCAATCTTGGAGAAATCACGGATAAATCTTCGGTAATAGCCCGCTAAGCCCAAGAAACTCCGAACTTCAGATACGTTTTTCGGCGCTTCCCACTTCTGAACCGCATCAACCTTTGATGGATCTACGGCTATTCCCTCACCGGAGACAATATGTCCTAAAAATTGCACCTGGCGTAACCAAAATTCACATTTGGAGAATTTTGCGTAGAGTCGCTCCTTTCGTAACAATTCTAGCAATTCTCGCAAATGCATCGCATGATCAGATTCAGACTTAGAGTAAATCAAGATGTCATCAATGAAGACTATCACTGATTTATCCAGCATTGGTCTACATACTCTATTCATAAGGTCCATAAATGCGGCTGGGGTGTAACAGCCCGTAATTTATTAAATACAAATTACAGCATCAGACTTTGGATAATAAGGCAATTTTATCCAAATATTAGAAATTAACTGAAAACATGAATCTTAATTAGTTAATTATATTAAGTTATAATTAATTATGAAAAGTTGCCCAAAATTAGCTGAAATAAAATTAATAATTAAAATTCAGCTAAATGACAAATTAAAGACTGAAAATGACGAAACGGACTAAAATGAATAAAAATGTGACTAAAAGACAAAATATGCAAGTCAGATTATTGGGAAATAAAGTTGGTCAATTCCGGATAATTCAGTAGAAAATCTGATTTTCTCCCTATTTTCCCTATAAATATGACCTCCCCTCCTCATTTCTTAGGTTTGGAAATCTAAGAACTCTCTCCTCCTTCTCTCTCTAAGTTTATATCTTCTCTCTAGCTTTTCTCCTAATCGAACCGTTGGATTCTCGTGATTCATACGCCACCGGATAGAGATCGTTGAGCTCTTCACGAATCTACCATTTCATGTTTGATTTCGTCCGGATTTGAGGTAAGATCGACCCCTTTTCTGTCTTTTTGGTTCGGTTTTGAGAGAGCAATTTCGAGTTTGCTCATTTTCCCTTCATTTGAAGCTGATTTGCTCCCGTTTAGGACCTGTTTTTGCTTGGAAATCGTCTATTTACGAAGGTTTTAGCTTGGACGAAGGTTAGTATCTATTTTTCTGTCATTTATGTTCATGTTTAGTAGCTAAAACCTGGAAAAACGTTGAACATGAAGAACAGATTCGAAAGTCTTTAATTAGATTCGAAATATGTAAATTTCGAATCTATTCCCCCCTTTAAACTCGAATGTACCTTCGAATCTGTGTCAATTTTCGAATCTATCTGCCTTAGAATCTATTAGTTTCGAGTCTAATTCCTAGAATCGAAATTGGCTGCTTCGAATCTGTGTGGGCTTCGAGTTTATGCATAGTTCGAACCTAATCTCCTTGTGTGTGTGTCTCGAATCTATCCATTAGATTCGAATGGGTCCCATTTCGAATCTGACCATCCATTTATGAACTTGTCTTGTTCGAATCTATCCTTGTATATATGCCTAGTTCGAATCTATCTCCATAGATTCGAAATAAGGCTATTCGAATGTGTCTCCCTATATTTGAATCTGGTTTAATTCCAAGTCAAAAATATAAATTCCTAAATCAGATTAAGTTATTAATCAACCTATTGTAATTGAAAGTATATTATGAATTATGATAAAACTCACAAATTCTAGTTGCACATCTATTTTATGCACAAACAAATTAACCGACTCTCTATGAACCTTTAGAATGTGTATGGCATGTTACACCTTGCTAGAAATACGATTGGCTTTGTTTCAAGGCCACACATCTGTAATTAGATGGATCGTATTAATCTGATAAGAATAGACTCACCTTGGGACGATAGGAACTACCTCAGACTCAATAACCAGTAATGACAATAACCTGAATATATATAACTAGGGTTAAATAGATTATGATACAGACTTGACATTAATATGCCAGACTTGAAACTGAACTGCAGGAGACCATCGATTTGACAGAGTAAACTGAACCGCTTAATTCGTTAAGCATTATCTGACTACGGACCACTGTGAGTGACAGATTTCATTAATTACATGCATATGTTTCGATACTTATTGGTGAATGTCATCGACTGTATGGAAACTTCCGTTTGTTGCTGCATGTTTCTTTAATACTTTATTGTATCATAGAAGCGTACTTTTGACATTACTGAAGTTAGACACTTGAATTGCCTTGAATGCATGTTCACTTTTACATTTTATGTAATACTTATCCTGCTTACTGCTTACTTGACTGTTTATATAATTGCCGCTGCATACTGCATCATCCGATAGGACCGAATGCGAGATCTCCATTCACAGGAGGGAATTCTGCAGATTCCTTTCCTATATGACTTGTTTCCATACACTTCCCGTAAGGCTTCGGCTTTACATAGGGGAAAACAATCTGGGTTGTCTCTCAACCGTAGTGACTTGCCGGCAGGAGCTGATAGTATGGCATGTGTGTGGTAACTAATGGAACTCTGTTAACTCACTAAGCATTGTTAGCTTACTCTGTCATGACAACTCTTTTTCAGGAAAAGCTGATAAAGGCAAGATCATAGCAGGTAATTCGTCCCAGGCTAAGTGAATCTGGATTTTGATGAATAGCAGACCTTTGGACTGTTGATGATGCCTATTTTGAAAAGATGTTGCGGTCTCGGGTAGCTTGTTCAGTCTTCCGCACTCTGATTGAAGATTTAGAAGCTAGTTAGACCACCATTTGATTTTAAAATATTGTTGTAATTAAGAATTCATGCTGATGGACCTGTGGTATCAAACAATTAGTAATATTTATTACTTAATCAAATGAAATATTATGACATGTACTGTTTGTGGAAACTTGGATGTTACAAAGTTGGTATCAGAGCAGCAGTTTAATCATCGGATTGGCCACCCGATACTTAAACTACTGGTATGGTATGGACTATGTGACTCTGAATTCCCGAACAAGTCACCGAGGCCTAGGGTAACTTAATTAGGAAAGGACTACCCACACAACTTGACCTAAGATAGGCAAATGATGACTGATAGGATGGGGGAGGGATTGACTGCTTGATACTGACTTGACTTTGACTTGACTTTGTGAGTCTGATTAACTGCCTTCATATCTATGAATTTAGATATGATTATCTGACGTAGGAATTATGACTCGAACTGTGCTTATTTGAATCAGGAAATAATAGCTATCTCCTTTATATTTTCAGCCAATGGCTGATAAGAATCCGACTGTTGCTGGTACCTCGACTGTTGGTAAAGCTGCTGATGCTGCAGCTGATCAACACAAAGAATCTGTTCATGTGGAGGACTTAGGCACTGACCCTGAAAATACTGCTAATGACTCAAGCAGTACTGCCACCCCTGTGCCTCCCCAGCAGGCTCAATTGATTGACCTCGTTCATAAGTTGAATGAGGATAACCGTAGACAAATGCAGCTTATGATGGATAGGAACCGACTGCAGACTGATATGGCAGTTGAAGACCGATTTAGGGAGATTAAGGATTTGTTGACCAAGGGTAAAGCAGTGATGCAGACTGATGAGGAAAACCAGCGTGAAATTGACTTTAAGCGTCGTGAAGAAGAGCTTAGGTTGCGAGAACTTAAGTTGCAGGAGTTAGAACTGAAGCATAGGGAAGAAATATTAGCGAAGCCGAAGAAAGACAGGAAGAGGAAACATAGGCATGTGTCCTCTGATGAAAGTGAGACTGACTCTTCCGACCATCATGTTAAGGTGGGACGAGAGTGTACATTTGTTGACTTTAAGAAATGTGGGGCTCGTACATTTGCGGGGTCCTCTGATCCTGTTAAGGCTATGGACTGGGTCGCGAATGTGGAGAAAGCGTTTAAACTCTCCAAGTGCAATGAAGAAGATAAGGTGACATTTGCGACGGGAATGTTGGAAGATGGAGCTGGCCGTTGGTGGAAGTCAATTACGAATCCCATGTCTGAAGCAATGGAGAAATCCATTACTTGGGATCAATTTAAGATTCATCTGAAGGAAAAATACTGCCCCCAGGATGTTAAGCGCCAGATGGAGAAAACCCTGCTATCTTTTCAGCAAGGTACAAGATCCGTGACGGACTATGAGCTGGAATTTACCAGGCTCTCGCTATTATCTGTTCACCCTGTTGATACCGACGAAAGGAGAAGGGATTTGTTTGTGGATGGTCTGGATAGAGAAATCCGGAAGTTTGTGAAGTCTGGCAGACCGAGAAGTTATATCGAAGCGGTTGAAATTGCTAGGGTAGGTGAACTTGAAATCTATCCTGAGCGAGCGTGTCCTTTTATTGCTAAATCTAGTAAGAAGGAAAAATCTGAGAAAGCTGGGAAGGAGAGAATGGAAAGGAAGAGTGAAAGTTCGAAGAAGGGAGATAAGCAGTCTTCCAAGAAAGCTAAGTCGTATGTTGTGACCTCGACACCAAAGCCTGCTTGTCCTCGCTGCAAGCAGATTCATGAAGGAAAGTGCGATCCTGCGTTCGTTAAGTGCTATTGCTGTAGGCAGAATGGTCATGATAGGTCAGAATGTCCCAGGCGCAGTGAGGCTTGCCGAAACTGCATTACGTTGGGGCACCATGCTAGAGACTGTACCCGACCTCGATTTGTTCCTCCACCTGCATCTTCACCTCAACAATCAGTCAAAGGTTCTTCTGCCCCGAGGAATCAACCGAGATCTTTCCAGATGACAGCCGAAGAGGCAAAAGAGACTGCTGACGTCGTCACGGGTACATTTCATGTTAATGATATGCCTGCCTTAATCTTATTTGACTCTGGCTCTAATCTGTCGTATGTGTCTGAAAAGTTTGCTAAACAGTTTGATTTTGCCCCTGTGATGTTACCTGCACCCTTAGACATAGAAACTGCTAGCTCGAATTATGTGACTGTGAATAGAGTCTTTCGTTCCTGTAAGCTAGTGATTGATGACCTCTCCTCGAACGTCGACCTGATACCGATGTGGATCAGGGAATTCGATGTTATTATAGGAATGGACTGGCTTATGACGAACAATGCTGAAATCCTTTGTGCAAAAAGGATAATTAGAATTAGAACCCCCGGAGGAAGTGAACGTTATGTTTATGGCGATAGAAAGACTCGAGATTTAGGTCTCATTTCTGTAATGAAAGCCCAAAAGTGCCTAACCAAAGGTTGTGCCGCCTATTTAGCATATGCCCTAGATGATAAGGAAGTTAAAAAGACCGTGTCTGATGTACCTGTAGTTAGAGATTTCCCTGACGTGTTCCCGGATGACATCTCTGGTTTGCCACTAGATCGTCAAATCGAATTCCATATTGACCTTGTACCGGGTGCTGCTCCTATCGCGAAAGCCCCTTACCGTCTTGCTCCCAATGAAATGAAGGAAATGATGAGTCAGTTGCAAGAATTATTGGAAAAAGGGTTTATTCGTCCGAGTACTTCTCCTTGGGGTGCTCCGGTTCTTTTCGTTAAGAAGAAGGATGGTACCCTTCGCATGTGTATCGATTATCGGGAGTTAAATAAGGTAACTATTAAGAACCGATACCCTCTGCCAAGAATTGACGACTTGTTTGACCAATTGCAAGGGGCTAGCTACTTCTCAAAGATTGATCTCCGATCTGGATATCATCAACTCAAAGTATTTGAGTCTGACGTACC
>JAANYP010005997.1:0-11620 GCA_020465985.1 Centrapalus pauciflorus | reverse complement strand
CAGAATTCCCTCCTGTGAATGGAGATCTCACATTCGGTCCTGTCGGATAATGCAGTATGCAGCGGCAAGTATATAAACAGTCAAGTAAGCAGTAAGCATGATACGTATTACATAAATGTAAAAGTGAACATGCAATCAAGGCAATTCAAGTGTCTAGCTTCAGTAATGTCAAAAAGTACGTTTCTATGATACAATATAGTATTAAAGAAACATGCAGCAACAATCGGAAGTTTCCATACAGTCGATGACATTCACCAATAAGTATCGAAACATATGCAAGTAATAATGAAAACTGTCACTCACAGAAGTCCGTAGTCAGATAATGCTTAACGAATTAAGCTGTTCAGTTTACTCTGTCAAATCGGCGGGTTCCTGCAGTTCAGTTTCAAGTCTGGCATATTAATGTCAAGTCTGTGTCATAATCTATATAACCCTAGTTATATATTCAGGTTATTGTTATTTCTACTGTCGAGCCTGAGGTAGTTCCTATCGTCCCAAGGTGAGTCTATTCTTATCAGATTAACACGATCCATCTAATTACAGATGTATATATGGCCTTGAAACAAAGCCAAACGTATTACTTAGCAAGGTGAAACAGGACATACACATTCTAAGGGTTCGTACAGAGTCTGTTAATTTATTTGTGCATAAAAAATAGTTTATGCATCTTGAAACTTATGATTTTTATCATAATTAAACGATACTTTCAATTTCATTTGGTTGTTTAATAACTTAATCTGATTTAGGGATTTAACTTTGGCTAGGAACAAAATCAGATTCTAATTAAGGAGATAGATTCGAACACACATACACATTCGAATCTAGTGGATTAGATTCGAACACACATACACATTCGAATCTAGTGGATTAGATTCGAACACATACCTTCGAGTTTAGGAGGTCAGATTCGAAGCACACACACATTAGATTCTAGGGGATAGATTCGAAGTAGGCCTTAGACTCTAGGATAGATTCGAAACTAGCACCCCTTCGAGTCTAGGGGTTAGATTCGAAAATATCACACATTCGAGTCTAAACAAGGATTTTCGAATCTGTTCTACATGTTCAACGTTTTTTCCAGGTTTTAGCTACTAAACATGAACATAAATGACGGAAAAATAGATACTGACCTTCGTCCAAGTTATATCCTTCGACTATAGATGATTTCCAAGCAAAAACAAGTCCTAAACGGGAGCAAATCAGCTTCAAATGAAGGGAATATGAGCAAACTCGAATTTGCTCAACAAAACCGAACTAAAAGTCAGAAAAAGGGTCAATTTTACCTTAAATCCGGACGAAATCTAACATGCAATGGTAGATTCGTGTAGAGCTCGACGATCTCTAACCGATGGCGTATAAATCACGAGAATCCAACGGATCGTTTAGGAGAAATTCTAGAGAGAAGGTGAGGGTGTAGAGAGAGAGAGAGAGAGAGAGAGTTCTAGTTTTCCAAACCAAGGAAATGAGGAGGTGATGCTCTATTTATAGAAAATAGAGAAAAATCAGATTTTCTACTGAATTTCCGGAATCGACCAACTTTTATTTCCATCAATCTGATTTGCATTTCAGATGCAAATAATAGCAAAGGAGTTCCAGATTTGCTATAATTGTCTTTTAGTCATATTTTTATTCATTTTAGTCCGTTTCGCTATTTTCAGTCTTTAATTTGTCAAGTAGCTGAATTTTAATTATTAACTTTATTTCAGCTAATTTTGGGCAACTTTTCATAATTAATTATAACTTAATATAATTAATTATTACAGATTCACATTTTCAGTTATTTACTAATAATTGGATAAAATTGCTTTATTATCCAAAGTCTGATGCTGTAATTTATATTTAATAAATTACGGGCTGTTACAATCTGGTGCTGCTTATTCCTTGATTACTTAATTGTATGTTAGGAACGTACGATAGACACTGCTGAAACTGGACAACTGCTGCTGCATGTTCCTTGATCACATGCATTGCTCAGGACCGCTGTGAGTTACAGATTGCATTACTTACTTGCATATGTTTCGGTACTTATTGGTGATTGATACTGACTTATATGGAAACATCTGCTGCTGCTTGTTCCTTGATTACTTAATTGAATGTTAGGAACGTATGATAGACACTGCTGAACTAGACAACTGCTGCTGCATGTTCCTTGATTACTTTCATTGCTCAGGACCGCTGTGAGTGACAGATTGCATTTTACTTGCATATTTTTTGGTACTTATTGGTGATTGTTACTGACTTGTATGGCAACATCTGATGCTGCTTGTTCCTTGATTACTTAATTGTATGTTAGGAACGTATGATAGACACTGCTGAAACTGGATAACTGCTACTGCATGTTCCTTAATTACTTGCTTTGCTTTGGACCACTGTGAGTGACAGATTGCATTACTTACTTGCATATGTTTCGGTACGTATTGGTGATTGTTACTGACTTGTATGGAAACATCTTCTTCTGCTTATTCCTTGATTACTTAATTGTATGTTAGGAACGTACGATAGACACTGCTGAAACTGGACAACTGCAGCTGCATGTTCCTTGATCACTTGCATTGCTCAGGACCGCTGTGTGTGACAGATTGCATTACTTACTTGCATATGTTTCGGTACTTATTGGTGATTGTTACTAACTTGTATGGAAACATCTGCTGCTGCTTGTTCCTTGATTACTTAATCGTATGTTAGGAACGTATGATAGACACTGCTGAAACTGGACAATTGCTGCTGCATGTTCCCCTTGATTACTTGCATTGCTCAGGACTGCTGTGAGTGACAGATTTCATTACGTTCTTACATTTGTTTCGGTACTTATTGGTGATTGATACTGACTTGTATGGAAACATCTGCTGCTGCTTATTCCTTGATTACTTAATTGTATGTTAGGAACGTACGATAGACACTGCTGAAACTGGACAACTGCTGCTGCATGTTCCTTGATTACTTGCTTTGCTCTGGACCTCTGTGAGTGACAGATTGCATTACTTACTTGCATATGTTTCGGTACTTATTGGTGATTGTTACTGACTTGTATGGAAACATCTGCTGCTGCTTATTCCTTGATTACTTAATTGTATGTTTGGAACGTGCGATAGACACTGCTGAAACTGGACAACTGCTGCTGCATGTTCCTTGATCACTTGCATTGCTCAGGACCGCTGTGAGTTACAGATTGCGTTACTTACTTGCATATGTTTCGGTACTTATTGGTGATTGTTACTGACTTGTATGGAAACATCTGCTGCTGCTTGTTCCTTGATTACTTAATCGTATGTTAGGAACGTATGATAGACACTGCTGAAACTGGACAACTGCTGTTGCATGTTCTTTGATTACTTGCATTGTTCAGGAACGCTGTGAGTGACAGATTGCATTACTTACTTGCATATGTGTCGGTACTTATTGGAGATTGTTACTGACTTGTATGGAAACATCTGCAGCAGCTTGTTCATTGATTACTTAATTGTATGTTAGAAACGTATGATAGACACTGCTGAAACTGGACAATTGCTGCTGCATGTTCCCCTTGATTACTTGCATTGCTCAGGACTGCTGTGAGTGACAGATTTCATTACTTTCTTACATTTGTTTCGGTACTTATTGGTGATTGATACTGACTTGTTCGGGAATTCAGAGTCACATAGTCCATACCATACCAGTAGTTTAAGTATCGGGTGGCCAATCCGATGATTAAACTGCTGCTCTCATACCAACTTTGTAACATCCAAGTTATCACAAACAGTACACGTCATAATATTTCATTTCATTAAGTAATAAATATTACTAATTGTTTGATACCACAGGTCCATCTGCCTGAATACTTAATTACAACAATTATTAAAGATCAAATGGTGGTCTAAACTAGCTTCTAAATCTTCAATCAGAGTGCGGAAGACTGAACAAGCTACCCGAGACCGCATCATCTTTTCAAATAGGCGTCGACAAAAGTCCAAAAGTCTGCTATTCATCAAAGTCCAGATTCACTTAGCCTGGGACGAACTACCTGCTATGGTCTTGCCTTTATCAGCTTTTCCTTAAAAAGAGTTGTCATGACAGAGTAAGCTAACATTGCTTAGTGAGTTAACAGAGTTCCATTAGTTACCACACATATATAACATACTATCAGCTCCTGCCGGCAAGTCACTACGTCCTGAGACAGCAAAAAGGTTGGGAGACAACCCAGTTTGTATTCCCCTATGTAAGGCCGAAGCCCTACGGGAAGTGTATGGAAACAAGTCATATAGGAAAGGAATCTGCAGAATTCCCTCCTGTGAATGGAGATCTCACATTCGGTCCTATCGGATAATGCAGTATGCAGCGGCAAATATATAAACAGTCAAGTAAGCAGAAAGCATGATAAGTATTTACATAAAATGTAAAAGTGAACATGCAATCAAGGTAATTCAAGTGTCTAGCTTCAGTAATGTCAAAAGTATGTTTCTATGATACAATATAGTATTAAAGAAACATGCAGCAACAATCGGAAGTTTCCATACAGTCAATGACATTCACCAATAAGTATCGAAATATATGCAAGTAATTAATGAAATCTGTCACTCACAGTAGTCCGTAGTCAGATAATGCTTAACGAATTAAGCTGTTCAGTTTACTCTGTCAAATCGGCGGTTTCCTGCAGTTCAGTTTCAAGTCTGGTATATTAATGTCAAGTCTGTAACATGAACTATATAACCCTAGCTATATATTCAGGTTATTGTCATCTGTCGAGTCTGAGGTAGTTCCTATCGTCCCAAGGTGAGTCTATTCTTATCAGATTAATACGATCCATCTAATTACAGATGTATATATGGCCTTGAAACAAAGCCAAACGTATTACTTAGCAAGGTGAAACAGGACATACATATTCTAAGGGTTCGTACAGAGTCTGTTAATTTATTTGTGCATAAAGTGGTTATGCATCTTGAACTTATGAGTTTTTATCATAATCAAAAGATACTTTTAATTACAATAGGTTGTTTAATAACTTAATCTGATTTAGGAATTAATCTTAGGCTTAAAACACAACCAAATACGAAAATAGAGGGACAGATTCGAACCAGATCCATTCGAATCTAATTGCTTAGATTCGAAATTCTCACAAACTCGAGACAAGGAAGCAGATTCGAAGCATACATAGATTCGAAATAGGGACATAAACTCGAAACACCTATATGGACTCGAAGCTCACTCATACTTAGACTCGAACATATATAGACTCGACTAGCAGCATTAGATTCGAACTACATCTACATTCGAAGCATATCTCGAGTCTAGGGGGGGGTGGGGGGGGCAGATTCGAATTTAACCATTTTCGAGTCTAATCATAGCTTCTTCGAGTTTGTTCTACATGATCAACGATTTTCCAGGTTTTAACATCTAAATAAGAACATAAATGATAGAGAAATGGTTACTAACCTTCGTCCAAGATATATCCTTCGACTATTGATGATTTCCAAGCAAAAACAAGTCCTAAACGGGAGCAAATCAGCTTCAAATGAAGGGGATATGAGCAAACCCGAATTTGCTCAACAAAACCGAACTAAAGTCAGAAAAAGGGGTCGATTTTTACCTTAAATCCGGACGAAATCTAACATGCAATGGTAGATTCGTGTAGAGCTCGACGATCTCTAACCGATGGCATACTAATCACGAGAATCCGATGGATCGTTTAGGAGAAAAGCTAGAGAGAATGTGAAATCTTAGAGAGAGAGAGAGAGAGAGAGAGAGAGAGAGAGTTCAAGGTTTTTCCAAAACTATGAAATAAGGAGGAGATGCTCTATTTATAGAAAATAGAGAGAAAATCAGATTTTTTACTGAATATCAGGAATTGACCAACTTTTATTCCCATCCATCTGATTTGCATTTCAGATGCAAATAATAGCAAAGGAGTTCTAGATTTGCTACAATTGTCTTTTTGTCATATTTTTATTCATTTTAGTCCGTTTTGTCATTTTCAGTCTTTAATTTGTCATTTAGCTGAATTTTACTTATTAACTTTATTTCAGCTAATTTTGGGCAACTTTTCATAATTAATTATAACTGAATATAATTAACTATTAAAGATTCATATTTTCGGTTAATTACTAATATTTGGATTAAAATTGCTTTAGTATCCAAAGTCTGCTGCTGTAATTTATATTTAATAAATTACGGGCTGTTACAATCTTCCCCCGTTAAATTGATTCCGTCCTCGGAATCGACTAAGACAGGAATAACTTCGGATACTTTTGCCTAATCTCGTCTTCTCGTTCCCAAGTTTGGGCAGATCCCTTATGGTATTTCCATTGAACTAACACCATTGGAATTTCCTTGTTGCGCAATTTCGAAACCTTATGATCGATTATACGCTCAGGCTCTTCTTCGTATCGCAACTGCTCGTCAATTTGCACTTCTTTCCAAGGAATTGCAGTTTCAGCATCAACTAAACACTTTCGCAGATTGCTCACGTGAAATACATCATGAATCCCAGTCATTTCGGCAGGCAACTTTAATCGGTAGGCTTGCAATCCTACACGCTCGAGAATTTCAAAAGGACCCACAAATCGAGGGCTCAACTTCCCCCGTTTGCCGAACCTTACTATCCCTTTTCTTGGCGAGACCTTCAACAACACTTTATCTCCAACTTCAAACGCAATTGGCTTACGTCTTCTATCATGATACTTCTTTTGTCTGTCTTGAGAGGTCTGAAACCGCTGTCGAATCAACTGTAGTTGGTCATGGGCTTCTTGCAAAATCGCTGGTCCAGAGATCGGGCGTTCACCTGTTTCCCTCCAACAAGTTGGAGTTCGGCATCGTCGTCCATACAAAAGCTGATAGGGAGGCATGCCAATAGTCGAATGATAACTATTGTTATAAGCAAACTCCACAAACGGAAGGTGAGTATCCCAACTTCCACCGAGATCAATCACACAGGCACGTAACATATCTTCTAAGGTCAAAATCGTTCTCTCACTTTGCCCGTCAGTTTCAGGATGATAGGCGGTGCTCATCTTAAGTTCGGTACCTAGTCCATTCTGAAAAGCCTTCCAAAAACGAGAAGTAAATCTGCTGTCACGGTCAGATACTATAGACAATGGCACACCATGTCTAGTCACGATTTCCTTCATGTACAATTCAGCTAGCTTTTCGAGGCGTTCATCTTCACGTATGGGTAGAAAATGGGCTGACTTAGTAAGTCGATCCACTATTACCCATATAGAGTCATGATTTCGTTTAGTCTTGGGCAGCTTCGTCACAAAGTCCATGGTTATGTGGTCCCACTTCCATTCCGGGATTGGCAATGGTTGTAGTTCCCCATACGGCTTCTGATGTTCCGATTTGACTTGTAAACAAGTCATGCAATTTTCTACATGTCGTCCTACGTCCTTCTTCATTCCAGGCCACCAATATTCCGTCCTCAAGTCTTGATACATTTTAGTAGATCCAGGATGTATCGAAAATTTTGACATATGAGCCTCCGAGAGAATTTGATCACGAATACCTCCTAGTCTGGGAACCCATATTATATCCATGAACCGTCTAAGACCACGATTATCAAGGGTCAGCTGGGTCACATATGTAACCATACGTTCAGATTTCAAGTTCTCATCCCGAATGGCTTCGGTTTGAGCGGCAATAATCGACTCAGGCAAGGCAGACTCCAAAACAACAGAAGTCAAAGCATAACATCGGGTATAATGGTCTTTTAACTTCTTTAGCATCTACGGCATATGCTAAATAGGCAGAACAACCTTTGGTTAGGCATTTTCGGGCTTTCATTACAGAAATGAGACCTAAATCTCGAGTCTTTCTATCGTCATAAACATAACGTTCACTTCCTTCGGGGGTTCTAATTCTAATTATCCTTTTGGCACAAAGGATTTCAGCATTGTTCGTCATGAGCCTGACCATTCCTATAATAATATCGAATTCTCTAATCCACATCGGTATCAGGTCAAAGTCTGAGGAGAGGTCATCAATCACTAGCTTACAGGAACGAAAGATTCTACTTATAGTCACAAAACTCGAGCTCGCAGTTTCTATATCTAACGGTACAGGTAGCATTATTGGGGCAAAATTAAACAGTTTAGCAAACTTTTCAGACACATATGACAGATTAAAGCAGGCATAGAGTTAACAAGAAATGTACCCATGACGACATCAGCAGTCTCTTTTGCCTCATCGGCTGTCATCTGGAAAGATCTTGGTTGATTCCTCGGAGCAAAAGAACCCTTGAATGATTGCCGGGGTGAAAATGCAGGCGGAGGAACAAATCGGGGCCGAGTACAGTCTTTAGCATGGTGCCCCAACGTGATGCAGTTACGGCAAGCCTCATTGCGCTTGGGACATTCCGACCTGTCATGACCTTTCTGCCTACAACAGTAGCACCTTACGAACTCAGGATCACATTTTCCTTCATGAATCTGCTTGCAGCGAGGACAAGCAGACCTTGGCGTAGCGGTCACAGCATAAGATTTAGCCTTTTTAAAAGACTGCTTACCTCCCTGCCTTAAACTTCCACTCTCCTTTTCCGATTTCTCAGATTTTTCTTTCTTGCTAGACTTGGCAATAAAAAGACTCGCTCGCTCCGGATAGATTTCAAGTTCCCCTACCTTAGCAACTTCAACTACTTCCATATCACTTCTCGATCTGCCAGAATTCACAAAAAGATCCCTTCGTCGTCCCGCAGAGGGCTCATGCCTAAGTTTCCTTTTTCGATCCTTCTTGGGCTTTGCTAACATCTCTTCCCTATACTTCAATTCTAACTCCCGTAACCTAAGTTCTCGCAACCTAAGTTCTTCTTCACGGCGCTTAAAGTCAATTTCACGCTGGATTTCTTCGTCAGTTTGCACAACCGCTTTACCCTTAGTCAGCAAGTCCTTAATTTCCTTAAATCGGTCCTCCACCGACATATCAGTCTGCAGTCGATTCCTATCCATCATAAGCTGTATTTGCCTACGATTATCCTCATTCAGCTTGTGAATGAGATCAAATAATTGAGCCTGCTGGGGAGGCACAAGCGTGGCAGTACTGCTTGAGTCATTAGTAGTATTTTCAGGGTCAGTGCCTAAATCCTCTACATGAACAGATTCTTTGTGTTGATCAGCTGCAGCATCAGCAGCTTTACCAACAGTCGAGGTACCAGCAACATTTGGATTCTTATCAGCCATTGGCTGAAAATATAAAGGAAATAACTATTATTTCCTAATTCAAATAAGCACGATTCGAGTCAATTCCTACGTCAGATAATCACATCTAATTTCATAGATATGAAGGCAGTCAGTCAGGCTGGCACAAAGTCAAGTCAGTATCAAGCAGTCAATCCCTCCCCCATCCTATCAGTCATCATTTGCCTATCTTAGGTCAAGTTGTGTGGGTAGTCCTTTACTAATTAAGTTACCCTAGGCCTCGGTGACTTGTTCGGGAATTCAGAGTCACATAGTCCATACCATACCAGTAGTTTAAGTATCGGGTGGCCAATCCGATGATTAAACTGCTGCTCTGATACCAACTTTGTAACATCCAAGTTACCACAAACAGTACACGTCATAATATTTCATTTCCTTAAGTAATAAATATTACTAATTGTTTGATACCACAGGTCCATCTGCCTGAATACTTAATTACAACAATTATTAAAGATCAAATGGTGGTCTAAACTAGCTTCTAAATCTTCAATCAGAGTGCGGAAGACTGAACAAGCTACCCGAGACCGCATCATCTTTTCAAAAATAGGCGTCAATCAAAAGCAAATGTCTGCTATTCATCAAAGTCCAGATTCACTTAGCCTGGGACGAACTACCTGCTATGGTCTTGCCTTTATCAGCTTTTCCTGTAAAAGAGTTGTCATGACAGAGTAAGCTAACATTGCTTAGTGAGTTAACAGAGTTCCATTAGTTACCACACATATATAACATACTATCAGCGCCTGCCGGCAAGTCACTACGTCCTGAGACAGCAAAAAGGTTGGGAGACAACCCAGTTTGTTTTCCCCTATGTAAGGCCGAAGCCCTACGGGAAGTGTATGGAAACAAGTCATATAGGAAAGGAATCTGCAGAATTCCCTCCTGTGAATGGAGATCTCACATTCGGTCCTATCGGATAATGCAGTATGCAGCGGCAAATATATAAACAGTCAAATAAGCAGTAAGCATGATAAGTATTTACATAAAATGTAAAAGTGAACATGCAATCAAGGTAATTCAAGTGTCTAGCTTCAGTAATGTCAAAAGTACGTTTCTATGATACAATAAAGTATTAAAGAAACATGCAGCAACAATCGGAAGTTTCCATACAGTCGATGACATTCACCAATAAGTATCGAAACATATGCAAATAATTAATGAAATCTGTCACTCACAGTAGTCCGTAGTCAGATAATGCTTAACGAATTAAGCTGTTCAGTTTACTCTGTCAAATCGGCGGTTTCCTGCAGTTCAGTTTCAAGTCTGGTATATTAATGTCAAGTCTGTAACATGAACTATATAACCCTAGCTATATATTCAGGTTATTGTCATCTGTCGAGTCTGAGGTAGTTCCTATCGTCCCAAGGTGAGTCTATTCTTATCAGATTAATACGATCCATCTAATTACAGATGTATATATGGCCTTGAAACAAAGCCAAACGTATTACTTAGCAAGGTGAAACAGGACATACATATTCTAAGGGTTCGTACAGAGTCTGTTAATTTATTTGTGCATAAAGTGGTTATGCATCTTGAACTTATGAGTTTTTATCATAATCAAAAGATACTTTTAATTACAATAGGTTGTTTAATAACTTAATCTGATTTAGGAATTAATCTTAGGCTTAAAACACAACCAAATACGAAAATAGAGGGACAGATTCGAACCAGATCCATTCGAATCTAATTGCTTAGATTCGAAATTCTCACAAACTCGAGACAAGGAAGCAGATTCGAAGCATACATAGATTCGAAATAGGGACATAAACTCGAAACACCTATATGGACTCGAAGCTCACTCATACTTAGACTCGAACATATATAGACTCGACTAGCAGCATTAGATTCGAACTACATCTACATTCGAAGCATATCTCGAGTCTAGGGGGGGGTGGGGGGGGCAGATTCGAATTTAACCATTTTCGAGTCTAATCATAGCTTCTTCGAGTTTGTTCTACATGATCAACGATTTTCCAGGTTTTAACATCTAAATAAGAACATAAATGATAGAGAAATGGTTACTAACCTTCGTCCAAGATATATCCTTCGACTATTGATGATTTCCAAGCAAAAACAAGTCCTAAACGGGAGCAAATCAGCTTCAAATGAAGGGGATATGAGCAAACCCGAATTTGCTCAACAAAACCGAACTAAAGTCAGAAAAAGGGGTCGATTTTTACCTTAAATCCGGACGAAATCTAACATGCAATGGTAGATTCGTGTAGAGCTCGACGATCTCTAACCGATGGCATACTAATCACGAGAATCCGATGGATCGTTTAGGAGAAAAGCTAGAGAGAATGTGAAATCTTAGAGAGAGAGAGAGAGAGAGAGAGAGAGAGAGAGTTCAAGGTTTTTCCAAAACTATGAAATAAGGAGGAGATGCTCTATTTATAGAAAATAGAGAGAAAATCAGATTTTTTACTGAATATCAGGAATTGACCAACTTTTATTCCCATCCA
>JAANYP010005996.1:0-85047 GCA_020465985.1 Centrapalus pauciflorus | reverse complement strand
TACTACCTGCATATAACCCTGCATCTATACAAACTTTAACTACCTTTTGGAACTTCCTGGCTTCAGATCTCCATGGTTCCGTGAAGAATATAGGCTGATCGTGAAGCTTCTTCAGGTCGTCCTTAGATAGGTTTATCAAATGTAGTGGGTCGTATACCTTCAAAATTACCTGCTCGTCTTGATCCTCCATTATAGCTTCAGCAGTATCAATTTCCAGGTACCACCACTTCATGTTGCTCAAAACATTTTGTGGCATTGGCTTTATTGGCACTCTTTTCAAGCATTTGACTGGCTTGTAGATCATTCTAGCCCAAGGTCTTCCAGTATGAGGATCTATTCTTGATCCATCCTCGACCCTCTTGCCTGATCTCGGCTTAAGCCTCTCAAATTTGCCTGATCGCCCTTCTTTCCTTATGATTCTTTCAATAACGTTTGCGTAAGGATCATCTCCAATATTAATAAGCTCCTTCCAGGCTAACTCTTTAACTTCAATCTTGGGCAAAGAATTTAAAAGCTTTCAGTGTCCGCCTCAAGTATTGAAGTCCATCTCTTCTTTTCAAAATGAACAGCTGCAGTTCTCTGTCAAAGAACCAGCTAATAATGCCTCCTGAGAAGTTCCCAGCACCTGGAACTCTCATCTTCTTCTTCATCTTCAAACTCTCTTTCTTTTCCTCTTTCTTGAACCAAAGATTGATCAAGTCAGTCCTAGATGGCTCCATCTCGGCCTCTTCAAGTTCATTATCCTCGACTGAGGCTACTTTGATATAGTCAATGTCAATCACATCATGATTTTGTCCTTCATATAGCTCCATTACTGGTTGTGAATTGACAATAACTTCATTGACTTGATCGTCTTCATCCTCTATCACTTCGTCGTCAGATTTCCAGTCAACAACATCATCTGGAATAAATTCCCCTTCCTCCAACTCTTCCATTTCATCTTCAAAATCAAACTCCATCAGCTCTTCTTCAATATCTTTCAGCGCATCGATCATGTCGCTGTCTAAATTCCTTGAAGAACTAGCCTCTCCTCTTTCACCTTCTGCTTGACTTGGCTCCCCCTGAGATTGAGCAGCCTGAGCAGTAGAAAAATCTACTGGCTCATCCTGTCTTTGAGAGCTGGGATCATTGCCTTGATTATCATCTTCATCATCGTCCTTCCGCCTCTGTACTTCTTGATCACGACACGACGTCTCCCCCTGAGCCTGAAGGTTTTTCATTAACTGCTCAATGAGGGACCTCATTGCTCGGATCTCGGATGACTGATCAGTGACAAAAGATTTAAGCTCAGTGTTTTCATCTCTTACACCTTCAATAATCATTCTCAACTCAGCATTCTCCTTATCCAGATTAGCGTTATGCTCTTGGAGTTCACCAACTGCTTTAGTGAGAGTTATAATTTGAACGTGCTGAAAATCTACTCGACTCTTCAGCTGCAGAAATCTTTGATTTTCATTGTATGCTTCTGGCATAGAGGGAATGGACTGAAGGGGAGAAGGATTGAATGGTGGCGGAATGTAGGGTTCGTGTTGCTGAGGTGGCGGTGATGGTGAATCTGTGGTTGGTGCTTGGGTTTGGGCTTGAGAGGTTTCTGGTTGTGCTTCCGAGGTAGAAGACGACCCTTGCATAAATCTATGACGTTTTGCTCGTGGCCTCGTCACTAACGTAGCAATCTCTTCTTCTTCATAATCGGACTCCTCCAATTCCCTGGTCTCTCTCCTCCTCGAACCACCTTGATTGACAATCAATCTAGAACCATAAGTCTCAAAACAACTTCCATTTTCGGTAGTCACCACCTCATGAACTTCATCTGATTCGGTTTCAGATTCCGAAGATGTCAATCCTGCCTCAGCCCCCTCTGGCTCATAGTCGTCAACATCACGAAATATATCATCATTATCTCCAGGCGGACTCAGCAGCTCATCCACCAATGCTGCTGCAACATCTTCATTTGCATGCGGACCCGAAGCCCATATTTCCTCCAATGTTTGGGCTATTTGCTCGGTTTCTGGATTGGCACTTGAAGGCCCTGCTTCCTGTACCTCTGGCTCTGGCTGACGCGTAGAAGGCCTAGACGCCTGAGACTGAGTTGTAATATCTCTTTGTCTTCGCCTTGGATCACGTGGACGAACACGAGTCTGATGCGGTTGCTGATGCGGTTGCTGTTGCTGTTGCTGTTGCTGTTGAACTTCTATTTCACATGCCCAGTTGGCATTATCAGGTGCCACAAAGTTCCTGTCTAAGATAGCTCCAAACAACGGACGAGCAGTAGGAACATCCAATCTTCCTCGGTGTGAGGAACAATCAGCAAATATGCGTTTTTCCATTACATTTACGCTCAAAGAATCATTCGATTGTGGCAGACTTGGCAAAAAGTGACGTATCAACATCATCACGAACCTCGGATACAACAGGAACCTTTCTCTCTCAGGAGCCGTGATTTGATGAATAAATTCTGAGAAAATCAGCTGCGAGAAACTAAACTTCTTATTGTACACCATCGCGATCATTTCTGATTGGATTTTTGATACAATGTAATCAAATCCAGCTTTCTTCGGTGCAAAACAGACCATGAAGACATGGACCAAGAAACGCCATTGCCCAATCAGGCCACTCTTCATATATGACGACTTTGTTACATCTAGACTGTAACCCATTCGTTGAAAAGCCGCTTGCCTAATATTTAGTGGGAAATCAATAGGCCCAGACTCCTCTTCCTCAGATCCTAGCTGCAACACTTGACGCAGCATATCGGCAGATAATACCAACGGTTGCCCTGCGATCCTTGTTCTCAGCACTGTCGGGGTGACAGAGCAGTCAACTTGTAAGTGATCATAGAACTGCCGCACATATGAGATTACAATCGGAATGTTCTGAAACCAAGCGTAGCTAATTCTGGATTCAGCTAATAAGTCCAACACTTCACGAAAACCCTGCGCCTCAGGGATATGATTATCTGGATTAAGAACCATATTGTGCTTAGGGACGAAAGCACGAAGCGCCATATCTGCACAATACATAAAATTGTTAGATTATTATTAAAAATCAATAAACTTGTTTAAATTCAAATTTGTTTTATCTTGTATTTGATTAAATACAAAATCTAACACAATTAAATTTCACAAGTTTAATAAAATTTAAATTCAACAAAATAAATGAGGTACAGAATCGAGAGTAACAGATTCGAAGTGACCATATTCGAAAGTAATGGACAGATTCGAATATACCCTATTCGAGTCTGATGGACAGATTCGAATATCTGGTCATCTCGAATCTATTGATAGATTCGAGAAACCCATGATCAGATTCGAAACCATTATCAGATTCGAAAGGCCGACACCCCTTTTTCAACAAAAATCCAAGATTTTAACCATTTTGAACGTAGCAAATCACATACATTAGTTCAACTAGGTTCTAATCATAGATTTATGCTTTTAATTTGATCTTTTATTAGTCCAAACTTGGTAATTTTGCAAAAACCCTATTTTGACCTATAAAACATCAAAATGTGATGTTTAATCCCAAATTTGTGTATTAAACCACCAAAATCTTGTAAAATCATGTTGCTTATACCTAGATTTGAAGTTAGAATCGAACACACAAGCTTTAGAATCGACGAGATGTCGTTTAGTGGAAATACGATAGACTCGAGATTAGATTCGAGATCGCCAGAACAGATTCGAGAAATCAGATTCGACAACAGTAAAGTAATAAATGACTTCACTATTGACCTATATATACTAACTACCTTCGAGTGTGTGCAATTTCGAGTCTACTGACAGATTCGAAGTATCTCACATTCGAGTCTGTCTTAGATTCGAAATTTCCAACACTTAGAAAAATTTCAGAAAATTTTGAAATAATTTCAACTTTTTCCAACTATTTTCTACTGTGTAGTGTAACCAGATAAACTATGCCAAATCTTTTACCCTAAGCTCAGATTTTTCACGCATTGTATATTTTATTCAACTTTGAATGCACCCTTAGTAACTTTTGACCTTTTACCTAAGTAAAAATTAAACTAAACCAAAATAAAATAAAATAAAATAAAATAAGCTAAGGTAAAAATAAAATTAAAATAAAATAAAATTTTGACTAAAAAATTTAATCTAGACTTAAGTTATAAAAATAAATTTACAAGCTAAGCTAAATACCAAACAACATATTTTTGATGAGTATAGTCTAAGAAAGGTTTAATCAGATAGCGATGTCCGATACTTACTTTCAGTACTTAAACTTTCACACTTAGGAATTTGTTGAATTCCTTTGATTGTTTGTTGTGACATACCCACTTAGCCGATTGTTGGTATTTTACCCTGTTAAACACTCTACATTTCGGAATATCCCTTGGCCTTTTTATTTATCAGGAAATTATCTTACGTGACTCAGACATAGACATACTTTTATGATCAAGGCACCCAGACAAAATTCTAACTTGTTGGTATTTGCAAACTTTCTTTAAAAGACAAGCATCGGACACAGGTCTGTATTCTCATACAACAAAGTGTCTTAGTTCGACTTAAGGTTTAACTTTAAAGTTAGCAGATAGCGGTGACAGGTCTGTACTGACGTACAACAAAGCGACATGTCTGCTAACCCGAATCTAAACAGAGACAACAGGTCTGTTCTTACGTACAACAGAGTTGCATGTTTTCGACTCTCAGTTTTTCATGATATTTCTATTCTTTCCATTTTCAGACGTATTTGATGTTGCTATACATCCCCAGAAAGTTTGCATACCTCATTTAGACTCAATGTTTGTATGTCTTGTACATAAAAATTAAGACCGATTGGTCATACATCTAAGCTAGTGACACGCTTGACTTTTTCTAGAATATTTTATTAGCCTTTAGAAACCCTATATGTATTATGCCTACCAACACATCAAACTAAATAAAGTATAACACTTAGGATTTAGTTGCATTATGTGTGAAAGTCTAAACACTTAGAGTCTGTAACGACGGTGCTAATGTTCGTCACTTTGAACCTATGTATCTAAGACTTAACTCCTTTTCTGATATTCTCTTTTTTTGTATTTTTGTAATTTTCTCTCTTTTTTCTTTTGTTTTTCATAGCAAAACACATTAAACTAAGCTAATCTACTAACTTACTAAAAATAGAAACTTACTAAAAATAGAAACTTTCCTAAATTAGAAACTTTCCTAAATTAGCAGACTACTGAAAAAGAAAGAAATATAACAACTATAAAAGGAAATAAAATACTACTAAGGTCAATTTACTCTGGGTTGCGCATTCCATTAAGTTGAATTAAATACTCAAAACGTGACTTATCAAACGCTTTGGTAAATAAATCAGCATTATTATCTTCAGTTGCCACCTTTACCAGTTTGATCAAGTTCTTTTCAGCACAATCACGAATAAAATGATGTCTTATGTCTATGTGCTTTGTTTTACTGTGTTTAACTGGATTATTTGTTATAGCAATTGTTGATTGATTGTCTATCCTAATTGGAGTTTGAGTATAAGCCAAACCGTAATCCCGCAATTGTTGTTGTATCCACAGAACCTGTGAACAGCAACTACCAGCAGCAACATACTCGGCCTCGCACGTTGACACGGCTACCGATTTCTTGCATTGCCAGGACACCAATCTCCCTCCGAGGAACTGACAACCTCCAGTCGTTGATTTGCGCGTCAAGCTGCATCCTCCGTAGTCAGAATCTGTGAACGCTTCCAACTCTAGATCTCCCTCCGCGTGATACCAAAGTCCCAGCTTCGGTTTCGACTTGAGGTATCGTAGAATCCGCTTCACAGCTTTCATATGCATCTCCTTCGGATTAGCTTGAAACCTAGCACAGATACACACAGCAAACATAATATCAGGTCTTGAAGCAGTTAAATACATAAGTGACCCAATCATGGCCCGATATAAAGTCGGATCCACATCGGTATCACCATCAGTACCCGGCCCGAGATTGTGATTCACTTGAATCGGCGTGCTGAAATGGGCAGTCAACTTTGTTCCTTCCATCCCAAACCGTTCCAATATGTCATAGACATACTTGGTCTGATGGATAAACATGCCTTCCTTCTTCTGGTCAACTTGTAACCCCAAAAAGAAATTCAACTCCCCCATAGCACTCATCTCGAACTTAGACTTCATCACCTCTCAACCAACGGGAACACGGAGACTATTAGACGCTGAACGAACGACACACGAACGATCCTACGTACTAATTCTCTCCGAAACGGGACTCACCTAGCTGATAAACTCGAGATCGCCTATTGCTTAATTCCTCACGAATTCTGCCAAAGGTCAGATGTGATTCGAGTCTATCCCTAATTATAGGCTCTGATTCGAGTCTGTTGTGGGCCAACCTCGAATCTGGCCTAAGGCCCATTCGAATCTGTCCATCTGACAGATTCGAATCTAGCCTATTCGAATCTAAGGACTCATTCGAATCTATCACAGATTCGAATGTATCCTTTTATGCAATTCGAATCTAACCTATACACTTAAACACTTACGTGATGAAACTTATGTTTTAACTTATGCTTGACATACTCTTTGACTTTTATGTTTGAACTTCTTGTAATATGTACATCAAGTTCAAACACACAATCAATAACCGACAAACACATATTAAACATATATATCAATAACACTTGTTAATATTCAGAATATTACTTAAATCATAACGCAGATCGTTTAGACTGCTATCGTCACACAGGGTGTACCAACATCAGTATATACAACAAAATCACTGGTGCCTTCAGGCAGGGCTAACACTGGAGCCTGACACAATCGACGCTTCAGCTCCTCAAACACAAACTCCTGATCCTCAGTCCACTCAAACGGAACTGACTGGCGAGTCAAACGGGTCAACGGCACAGCAATCAAAGCAAAGTCCTGGATAAATCGACGATAATATCCGGCTAATCCCAGGAAACTGCGAATCTCTGCTACACTCCGGGGTCTCTCCCAGCTCATAATGGCCTCTATCTTAGCTGGGTCAACAGAAACGCCTTCGCCGCTAACGACGTGGCCTAGGAACTGAACTTCTCGAAGCCAGAACTCACACTTCGAGAACTTCGCGTATAGCTTCTCTCGCCGTAACACACTTAAAATCTCTCGCAGGTGCGCCGCATGCTCCTCTACTGATCGGGAATATATCAGGATGTCATCTATGAACACTATGACAAACTGATCAAGATACGGACGGCAGACCCTATTCATCAGGTCCATAAAGGCTGCTGGGGCATTGGTTAGCCCGAACGGCATAACCAGGAACTCATAATGGCCATATCGGGTCCTGAATGCTGTCTTCGCTGTATCCTGCTCATAAACCTTCAGCTGATGGTATCCCGAGCGCAAGTCGATCTTCGAAAACACGCTGGCTCCCTGTAACTGGTCGAACAAATCATCTATCCGCGGAAGAGGATAACGGTTCTTCACCGTTACCTTATTAAGCTCGCGATAGTCTATACACATCCTCATCGACCCATCTTTCTTCTTTACAAATAGGACCGGAGCACCCCACGGTGAAGTACTCGGTCGAATGAAGCCACGGTCCAACAGCTCCTGTAACTGACTCATCAGCTCCCTCATCTCTGTAGGAGCCAAACGATAAGGTGCACGTGCAATGGGAGTAGCACCGGGCACCAACTCGATACGAAACTCTACCTGTCTGTCCGGTGGCAAACCAGGTAGCTCCTCGGGAAACACATCGGGGAACTCAGAAACGACATCAACGGTCTCTATACTCTGTTTCTCCTTCTTTGCATCAACTACATATGCTAGGAAGGAGGAACAACCCTTGGCTAAACAACGACTAGCCTGAATCGCAGAAATGAGGCCAACACTGCCCCTACTGCGCTCTCCGTACACCGTAATAACACGATCCGCAGAAACCGGTAGCCGAATGATCTTTTTGGAACACGTAATATCAGCACGCTGAGAAGCTAACCAATCCATACCTACAATGGCATCAAAACTACCGATCTCTATAGGCAACAAATCGATCCTAAATGGATAGCCGTCTATCTCTAATATACACTGGGCATAAATATGCCTAACTACAGAAGCACTGCCATCAGCAAGCTCTATAACCAATGGCTCTGACAACTCAACAGGCAAAGCAGTAAAATATGCAGTAAAGGCAAGCGAAACAAAAGAACGGTTCGCTCCGGAATCGAACAACACTCGGGCACTATGACCATTTAAAATAAACGTACCCGAAACCACGTCGGCTGTATCTCGAGCCTCCTCCGCTGTCAGCTGAAAAACTCGGCCTCTGGCTGGCGGGACAGTATCTCTGCGCGCTGAAGAGCCAACAGAACTCTGACCCTGTGCTGGGGGTCTCGAATCTCCCTGCCGCGGAGCTGTGCAATCTCTAGACTGATGGCCAGGTCGTCCGCAATTAAAGCAGAGCGGGTCTCTCGATGTACACCCTGACTGGGTGTGGCCGGGCTGACCACAACGGAAGCAACGCACATGGCGGGGATCACACTCCCCTGTGTGCCTCTGGCGGCATCTCCTGCAAAACCGCTCTCTATTAGCTGACCCCGAACTCGATGCTCCTCCCCTCTGCTCGGACCCTGCAAAACGACTGCCCCTGTCATCGGGCCTGCGATCTGATCTCTGAGAAGACCAATCTCGATGCCGATCTCCCCCCTCGGACTCTGTGCGTCGACGGTCGTCCCCTCTAGGCTGGAACTGACTGGGACGACTATCTCTATCCCGATCTCTATCTCTGCCTCTGTCAAAACCACCTCCCTGTCCAGCCGTCTGAGTGACTCGTGGCTGCTCGACCACTGGATCTCTACGAGATAACTCGCTCTCTCGTCTACGAGCTAACTCGACTGCCCTGGCATATGTCGGAATGTAACCGGTATCAATAAACTCTCGGATCTCTTTACGCAATCCCATCAGAAACCGATTAATCTTCCGTGACTCTGTACTAATCTGAATCGGCGCGAACAAACTCAAATCGATGAAAATCTTCTCGTACTCATCAACCGATCGCTGTCCCTGAAATAACGTCAGGAAATCAATCTCTAGCTGAGCCCTACGGTCCTCAGGACAGTATTGCTCCTCGAAACGAGCCCTAAACTGGCTCCAGGTCATCTCATAGGCTGGTCCGTCTCCCATCATATCTCTAATCGTACGCCACCACTGCTGAGCGCTAGTCCGTAACTGGGCACTAGCAAAAGTCGTCATCTGATCAGGGTGGCATCCTGTGATACGGAAAGCCATCTCCATATCCTGCAACCAGTACATGGCCTTCACGGCCCCGGGCTCGCCGTGATACTCTGGCGGGTGTGCAGCAAGGAACTCCTTATATTTACACCCCTTGCCTGCCGCTCGCGATGAACCAGCTCCTGAATCTCTACCTCCGCCTGAACTCTGGGTCTGGGACTGAATACCCTCAGCACGGCCTTTCTCGTAGGCCTCCTGTAGTCGTCGGGCAAACTCCTCATCTGATACCCGTCCCCCAGTGGGACCCTCGGGTCTCTGCTCGTCTGTCATAGAATCTCTGCATAATGTAAACAACATTACTATAACGACAATAATATAATTCTACAATTCCTTAGACCTACTCATCAGAGATCAAGCCCAAGGATCTAGACACTGGTTTAAGCCTAAGCATCACTAATGATACTTAAACCTTAAACTAATGCTCTGATACCAAGCTGTAACACCCTACTTTTTCGACTAATGCCACATAGGACTCACAGTCCACGTCATCAAATCATAGACAACATCATCAAAGGTTAAACAGCTAATTACTACCAGCATTATCATCAAGCATAAAGCAACGCGGGACGGGAACCAACCCCCGTCGGTAATGTCAGTCAACCACAACGTAAGTATAGGTTACAGTCATCCAAAAGTCACTGGCTCATAAGCCAAACCGCAAAATAACAAGACTACTTACAAAAGTAGTCACTAACTACTGTCCACGTGGCGGGTCTCGGCTACTGCCCGCAGTATCCCTAGCCTCAGTCCTCGTACCTGAGATCCACGGTTAAAACAACAGTCAGCGGAAAGCTGGTGAGTTACTATAAACAACTTTAAAACAGTTTATAAAATAGTTAGCACAACGTAACAACTGGTAAACAACTCTACATGCGGCCGGCATCAACGGCCCGACGCCTCATCGGGAGCGACCCGGCACAGCCTGCATAGCCCACTCCACAAAGTAGTGGGTTGTCAGGTCCACTGAGTTGGGAATGACCCAACAGGCCTCTCTACTCTGCGTATCAATGACTATACGCGTGATCCACGAACTCTGCTCTGTGCTAACAAATATCAACGTATAAAAGGATCCACATCGGACCCGGATAATAAACAACAAGTAAGTAACTCACCTGAAGCACGACTACAGTCTCGCTATCGACGACAGTCTCTACAAGTCCCACGCTTAGCTACAAAATCCTGGCAACAATAAACACAACTACACTGTAACGACTAGCTACGGAACTCATAACGACTATACTACTAATTTACGGACTCGACATCAGCTATCGGACTCAGACCCACGAGCGCGGCCAGGAGCGCGGCCACGATCGCGGTCTCGGCCGCGGTCTTGGAGCGCGGGCGCGATCCCACCGCCAGCGATCACCCTTAGCCGCCTCATCCTGATCGCGGGCGCGACCAGGTGAGCTCGGCCGCGCTGCGGCGACGAACAGAGCAGGTTATGCTCTGTTTTTCTACAGCCACGGGAATCCCTTTTAATCCCGATTTTACATATTCCAGGGGTTATAATCCAATCCCAATACACAATAACTACTTAGTATATCACTTTAACTGAATTGAACGCGAATTACTAACCTTAACACGTTCCTTCCTTCTCGAATTCGAGCTACACGTTGAAGAGATGGTGATGGTGGTTTTTAATTATGGCTGCTGCTCCCTCCTGGTTCTCTCTCTGGTCTCTTGGCTGGATTCACACACACACATATATTTCTTTTAAGCTTTGTGAAATGAAGGAATGAAACACAATAAGCTATATATACGTTTCCGGTCCCGAACTCAATTAAAACGGGTACGATACTCATTAATCACCGGGTAAGCGCCCGTTAACCCAATTAATCTCGAATTAATAACTCGGGTTTAGAATATCAATTAACTCATTAAAACAACCCCAAATCTCCAATTACTACTAAACCGGTTATTACCTCAACCGATTAAAATTACACGTAATAGCAATCTACTTTACCAACTCACGTGCAATTAATCAATCAAAATTTACCAACTCACTGAGGCGACTCTTAAAGCCAATAAATAAATTACACGTACCTGCTGCTAGATTCCGGATGTTACAAGTTTGATGGAAAAATATAAATAACAAAATTATACAAATAGTTTAACCAAAAAATATAAATAAATAAATTGAATACATAAAAAGATGCATAACTTAACTAATTAAGTATATAAATTAAAATAATTTTTAGTATAGAAATATAGATTTATTTTACAAAATAAATAGGTATAAATGATGATGATGATGATGATGATGATGATGACGACGACGACGACGACGACGAGAATAATAATAATAATATAATTAATAATGAATCAAATCATACTTTATTAAATTAATATTCCAATTTAAAACCAAAAATGAAAAAATAAGAAAAGGGACCAAAATTGAAATTACCAAACTTATAACTGAAAGAATGGCAAAATTGTCATTTTTAAAAATATTAGAAATAGAAGGACCAATTCTGGAAGTAAAAAGTGGTTTGAGGGACCACCACAGCAACTTTGGAAGTTGAGGGACTGTTTCCATAAATTTGAACAAACCACAGGGACCATTTCTGTAATTTACACAAATTATTAAGATATATAAAATAATTATAAATGTTAAATTTTAGGGTAAATTACAATTTTCGTCCCTGTGGATATATATAAATTATGGTTATGATCCTTTTCAGATCAAAATTACAATTTTAGTATATATGGTTGTCGTTTTGTTATGCTTTTAGTCCTTTGACCAATCATTTTTTTTAAATGACCATTTTGTCCTTTTAACTTTGTTTTAATTTTGGTCTCTAACTAATTACTTTCTTTTTATATTATTTTTATCCTATTATTATTTATTTGATATTTAGTCTTTTTTTTTTATTGTTACAATTTAACTAAAGTATTATTTTTAATATGTTGTCTTTTACTATTATTAATTGTTTATTTATTTATTTAATATGTACTTTTTTATTAATTATTACAAGATTTTAATTTATATATATATAGACACACACGTATATATGAATTTGTATATAGATAAGTTGTATTATTATTAATATTACAATTAAGTTTAAATATTTATTCAACTGCATATACACTAAGTTTTAATAAAATTTATTACTTTCTTTTTTATAATTATAATTATTTATATAAAGAATTTATTTATCTTTTTGAACATTATACATTACTCATATAAATACTTACTTATCTTTATTTTTATTTATTTTGTTAAGTAAATATGTTTTGATTTAATTTAGAATACATACATACATACATTTTTAAACTAAAATTTCTTTTATGTATATAAACTGCAAATGTTTAAAGGTAGTTAAACTTAACAAAATATATAAATTTGACATATTATATGTATAAATTAAATTACTTTGTTAAATTTTGTTATAACTTCGTATGTAATCTTGTTATGCATAATGGATTAATACATTGGACATTTGTAATTTATCTAAATATTAACTTTATGAAATAAAGTTAATTACAATGGATTACACGTTAAATAATATATTTTGTTAATTCAAAATTACACTGAACATATAATGTTTATACAAATATAAAAAATTAAAGTTAAAATATATAAATTAATGCATATATGTATAAATTTGGATAAAAAATAGACTAAATTTATAAGTATTTATATAAAGTAGAGACAAAAGATAAATAAATTAAATGTATAAATAGTTAAATACTTTATAAATGAAAAGTAATAAAGTAGATACACACCTTGTTAAAAAATAATTATATAAATAGTTCAATATTTATTTAAAATTTATATGTAAGAACAATAATAATAATTAATAACAAAACTAACAACAATGCAATAAATTAAATTTAGTCATATACAAGTTATTTTCAATAAATACTACTTAGTCATGTAAATACTTAAAATATAATAAAATAATAATAATACTAGTAATAATAATGTCAAATAAATAATGAAAATTAAACATATTAAATAATTTATTACTTCAGTTAAATTTTAATAGTAATAATAAGATAATATATTAAATAAATAATAAAAGAAATACTTTTATTAGGGACCAAAATTGAAATAGAATAAAAGGGTAAAATCGTCATATTTAAAAAATTGTTGGAGAAGGGGATCAAAAGCATAACAAAACTCCAACTATAAGTACTGTATTTGTAATTTTACTTTGAAAAGGACGGTAACGATAGTTTTTATATAACCACATGGACAAAAATTGTAATTTACCCTAAATTTTATCCTATTTTATTTTGAGTAAATTACAAAAATAGTCACTGTTGTTTGTATAAATTACTTTCAACTACCAAACTTTATGGTATACAAGTACCAAATTGGTATCTATTTATTTCCTTAGTTTTGGAAGACACACCAACTAATATTATTCATAGTCTGATATTAAGTAATAGTCATATAATAAAAAAAATACTACTATTTTAGTTGCTATTTAGGGTTTATTATGAAAAAAACCAACATGTTTTTATATTTTTTACGATTTCGTCCCTCCATGTTTTTTTTCATAAAAGTTCTCAAGTTAATTTTTTCTTTTTTGTTTAGTGAAATTTGAACCTTGAACCCGGTTATAATTAGTAAATCGAGTTTTTAAAAACTGAAAAACCGGGTTTTAATATCCAAATTTCACTAAATCAAAAAAAATTAGCTTGAGAATTTTTATGAAAAAAAATAACATGATGTGGCGAAAACACAAAAAATGTGAAAATATGTTGATTTTTTTCATAATAAACTCATATTTATACTTTACACACTAACTAAACTTCTTCATACACTTTAGATGTCATTCGATTGTGTAGATGCATCTATATCTTCTTAATTTTATTCGTATATGTCGGCCTCAGCAGTGATCTTTTCCTTAACCAATTATATATATTATTCTCCAACAGTAACAACTTTGCAACGTACATCCAGTTTAAAATCAACAATTTGTTGTCTTTGCTCCTTTTCAAAGCTACCATCCTCATGGTACTAACGAAGCTTTGCTTGCATCGACAATGGACTGTTTTGCGTAAACTCGATCATGGTCAATGTCATGTTCCATTTCTGTAATCCTATTCCATTAGATGTGTACACATAAACAAAAGTAATATATTCACAAATCAAACTTATGATCCATATTTGCTTATCATACACATTTCTTGCAATTCTGCTATTATTACATACATTCTAACCATTTCGTTCATTTAAAATCATGGTTCTCTCAAAGGTTGCATTGCCTTCGATATAAATAATTGTGTTGCACTACAACTATTCATTCGGATTTGTATATTACTTTAATACTTTTATAAACATTATTGGAAACTAACGCGTTGCCTTTTTCACTTATGTTCTTTTTCTCCATTATTTCATGTGATAGTCTGTAATATGGTTTTCTAAATGAATCATATGTGTTCTTGTTCGTAGGGTGTACTCGAGTGCAGTCGAGTATCACAAATCTCAAACTCGACTCGAGCTCGATAGAGCCTAAGTTTTGAAACTTGAGATCGGCTCGATAAACTACTCGACACTATCGAGTTTCGCTCAGCTAGGCTCGACTAAATTCGGGATAAAATAAAACAAAATATAAATACAAAAGATTCAATCTGTTTTTATCCCAACAACAAGCAAGAAGGGTAAAAATATAATAATGTAATTTTAGGTTTAACGTAATATTATTTGATTTATATATTTGTGATAAAAATATAATGTTACAAAGTTGAAGGGTAAAAATGTAAACATGTAAACTTAGACTCGCGAGCCTATCGAGTAGACTATTTTAATACTCGAGCTCGACTTGATTACTACTCGAGTAGCTTGAGTTTAGTTCAATTAATTGCGAATTGATTTCGAGTTTTAGACTAGTCAAATATGTTATTCATCACTGTTTCTTCGGTTGGTATACTCGTCTCCGATCTCCTTTATTCGGGGAAGAAGGTGGTTGGTCCGCTTTTTGTCGAACACCTTCATCGTCGATGCACTTCGTTGTTCCTAATTTTGTGGAAGAAGGATATTGATAACCATTAACCTTCAATTATACCATTTATGACAATTAACTAATTAGAAAGTAAATTTTATTACTGCCTATGTGTCGTTGGCTTATTGGTTCATTTTGTGTGTGATTGTGTTGTCCATCCATTAAGTATTATGTGGCCCATTTATTAATATTTGGGCTCCTCCTTGGCCCAACCATTTTCTTGAAACCCTAAAACTCACTTCTTTGTGCCTATAAATACTCCTCTCTTTTATGAGAGGAGGCAATTTTCCACGGTGCCACTCTTTTGCTCCAAAACTCCACTCTAACATTCTCCTACATTCTACCAGGTGTCTGGTTGAGCCCCTAGACTAAATACCATCAGTTCCAGACGGTTCTTCCATGAGGTTTTCCTCCTGGAACGCGCCTTGTTTGATTAACAGCAGCACCTGGATTATCTACCAGTGCCTGGATTATTTAGCAGGAATTTCTCACTTCCTCAATACGACTTGTTTCATCAATAGCAGCACCTGGAGTCCTGGACTACACCACCAACAGCTCCAGGCGGTTCTTCTAGGAGGTTATTATCCACTTGACAGGAACTTATCTTCCCTCATATGGATCTCTCTCTCTATTCATTCTCTTATCACATATATTGTTACACATGCATGTACACACATATTTATTGTGATATATTACATCACCGGTCATATTCTGACTTGACCGTCGGAGGTGGCTCCCGGGGTTCAAGCCCTGGGCCCACTTCTAACGGGATTCTACATGTTTCAGCCTTGTTCCAAGCTCGGGTTAGACAAAGAACGACTACATCTCACGTCTGAACCGACCCGACGGGAAAAAGGTATGAACAATTGGCACCATCCAGGCGGTTTGCCTACTCATCTTTTGGGTTTCCAGGTTCTATCTCTCAAATCTACATCATTAAATAGTCATATTCATTTACATTGTTATGACAATAATGATTCGTTATACATCCAGGCGGTTTGCCTACCGCTAGCGCCTGGATCCAGGCGGTTTATTTACCGCTAGCACCTGGATGCAGGTGACCTGTTCAGCAGAAATGAGCTAAAACTCACTTTATATTTATGTCATATATATATCCAGGTGATTGGCTTAATACTTGCACATAGACTCTACCTCCAGGCCAATAGTCCAGGCCACACCGTAATTTGACATTAGATAAATTTTATCTCTATTTTCGTGATAATAACTTCTTTACTTGTTTACTACAAGTGGATAAAGGCAAAAGCTAGACAAAAAAGAAAAAGAAATAAAATGGGTAATTTCTTGGCTGGTGCCAGGAGCCAGCAGCTGCCTGGTTCGTCCAGGCGCTTTTGGCAGATTTTTGGCAGCTTTGTGACCGCTTTTTGGTAGCTTTTTCACAGCTTTTTGGTGGCTTTTCTTAAAGCTTTTGCGTAACTTTTTACTAGTGTCCAGACGCTAACTCCAGCTACTTCTAAACGCCACCTCTGGGCGCTTTCAGACTTTAAGTTTAGGTGCCTCCAGGCGCTTTCGGACTTCATGTCTAGGCGCTACCTCCCACTGCTTCTAGGCGCTGCAGACTCTAAGTCCAGACGCTTTCTGACTTCATGTCTAGGCGCTGCAGACTCTAAGTCCAGTGGCTTTCTGACTTCATGTCTAGGCGATACCTCTAGGCGCTGCAGACTCTAAGTCCAGATGCTTTCTGACTTCATGTCTAGGCGCTGCAGACTCTAAGTCCATACACTTATTGACTTCAAGTCCAGACGCTACCTCTAGGCGCTACAGACTCTAAGTCCAGGCGTTTTCTGACTTCAAGTCCAGGTGCTTTATGACTTCAAGTCCAGGCGTCACCTCCAAGCGTATCACGACTCTAAACCTACGCGCCTCTAAAACCCATGTCCAAGAGCCTCCAAGAGTCCAGGTGATGCCTCCAGGCGCGTCTAGGCGTCACCTCTAAGCGCCTCGGGATTTCGAGTCCAGGTGATGCCTCCAGGCGCGTCTAGGCGTCACCTTCGGGCTCATCAAGCCTTAAGTCTAGGCGCCTCCAAACTCCATGTTCAGGCGCATATAGACTCAAAATCCAGGCGCTACGCTTAGGGGCATCTAGGCGTCATATCTGGACTCATCTAGCTCTAAGTCTAGACGCCTCCAGCCTTCTGGTATAGGCTCCAGACCCATCATTGTTTGTGCAGATGGTTTGGTACATTCTTACCATCACTTATTACATTATTGTTTTAAACAATGTTGACTCATGTCTTGTTATTTGAGTTCAATACTACTAATGAAATTAGCAGTATTAAACTGGGGGGGGGGGGGGGGTTAACCATGATATATTACCAATCACACACTTCAACATGGTATGGACGTCGCTCCCAGGTGCTGCATGGGTTGCATTTCAATGTTCGCCATGAGAACCAAGAACATCATGTCGCCAAAAGGCTGGAAGACATATTGTCTACAATTCATGCTCTTCGTCACACGCATACATATATAGATCTATGAGTTATAAATCTCATATATAGGTTCACCGTGTGTCAACCCTAAATTACCGTATATACGAATAAACATGTGGATTCAAGTACTTGAGCTTAGAGACGCCGAACTAATGGACACCGATATGGGAAACATTTTCCAGGTGCCCAAACAAAGTACTAATTAATCTTGCAGGTTGAGTTATCACCTCAAACATAAGGCAGAGTTATCGCCTAAAACCTAAGGCTGAGTTATCGTCTGAAATCACAGGTTTGAACTATTCACCTGGAATCATTCATGCGGATTCAAGTACTTGAGCCGGGAGCCGCCGGACTAATGGACACCAATATGGGAAACATTTTCCAGGCGCCCAAACAGAGTACATATTAATCCAGCAGGTTGAGTTATCACCTGAAACCGCAGGTTTGAATTATTCGCTTGGAATCACTTTCATATTCACACTAAGTGAACATATTAGTTCCTCTCAAGGACAATTGACAGTGCCGCCGACATTAGAACATGAAAATAACCATTCATTTGGTAATATGAAAAGCAACCTACGTACATGACCAACTATGATTGCCCCAGTAGGGGTCTCGTCTTTTGAGACGCCATAAAACATTTTGCTTTAGACGACAGTTTCAAAGACTTAAGATTAAACAACTTTAAGCTATCATTGGTATTCCCCAGACAATGAAGCAACCTTCAGCGGCTCCCTTCATTGCTTAGACCCAACTTCTACGGTTATACATCACCTGGATAGGTCGTCTAGACCGTTTATATTTTCTATTTAGGCCCTCCAGGCCGTTTGATCTTCTGGCTAGGCCCTCAGGCCGTTTGCATCATCTGTATAGGCCCTCAAAGCCGTTTACATCTTCTAAGAAGGCCCTTCAAGACGTTTAGATCTCCTGGTTAGGCCCTCCAGGCCGTTTGCATCATCTGGACAGGCCCTCAAAGCCGTTTACATCTTCTAAGAAGGCCCTTCAAGGCGTTTTGTTAGCCCTAAAATAGTGTATAATTAAATATAACAAATGTCTAGGTTCAATTTATAATTAGGAATAGTTTACTTTATGGGGAATCTTAATTTCCAAGACTTTAAGGGGAGTGTCTGGACAAACTCCTGAAGTAAGCTTAGGTATAAATAATATTGTTCTCTTAGGGTTTTAAAATAAGACACAAAGGAGCCTCCATCTAGCCTCCACCAAGTGTGTGTGTTCTTGAGTGTGAAAGTTCCTAGAGATTGAGTGTCAAAATTCTCTCTTGTAATCTTCATATTCTTAATACAAATCGTTTGATTATTGTGTTTGAGTGCAAAATATACTGGGAATCAAAATTGTCAATTGGTATCAGAGCAAGAAGATTGGATTTAAACTTGAAATCTCAGATTTGTTCGTGTTCTTCACAAAAAAACGTCATGAAATTGGGCTGAAACTTCAAAAAAATCACCAAAAATTCATACGATGTCCGTTTGAGCTGATTTCTGGATATGTTGTGAGAGTATATGCCTGAAACATCCTGTCAAAATTTCAGAGGCTAACTCCAAATATCGAGGGAGTAATCACAAATTTACTATTCTGGTCATTTTCGGTTACGTTTTTGTGATTATATTTTTTATTTGAGTGATCTACTTGTTGAAATCATCTGAAATTTTGCATGAATGATCTTATATGTTGGATAATTTGTTCTGGAAATTTTCATGATCTAACTTGAAGTATCCAAGGAGTAATTGCATTTTTTAAATCTAATTAATCTTCGTGTTCTTCGTGTTTTTCGCAAAAATCAAAGGTTTTGCTCTTAATTCTATGTTAATATTCTGTTTTTGTTTGGTTTTCTATTCCATAATCATAAGCAATTAATTTTGTACTGATTTCGAGCATTTCTTGTTCAATTATTACAAGTTTTTCTTGTTTAATCGTTGAAATTTTTAATCGGTAATTTCTTAAGTATTATTTTCGGGTCAGTACTTCCAGGGGGCATAACTTTTGATTGGAACATCGTTAGAAGGTCTACAATACGTCAAAACGAAGCTTGAAACGAGATCTACGACCCATCCGAAATTTGGACCCATCCGAATTCGGACCATACGAATTCCGACCATCCGAATTCGGATCATCCGAATTTCGGGTCCGGGTCTATCCAAACTTTTGACATTCAGTGCTTCCAGAGTCCATAACTTTTGACTGGAACATCGTTAGACGGCCTACAATACGTCAAAACGAAGCTTGAAACGAGATCTACGACCCATACGAAATTCGGATCCGAATTTTGACCATCCGAATTCTGACCATCCAAATTCGAATCATCCGAATTTCGGGTCCGGTTCTATCCAAACTTTTGACATTCAGTGCTTCCAGAGGCCATAACTTTTGACTGGAACATCGTTAGAAGGCCTACAATACGTCAAAACGAAGCTTGAACGAGATCTACAACCCATCTGAAATTCGGACCCATCCAAATTCGGATCATCCAAATTTCGGGTCCGGGTCTATCCAAACTTTTGACATTCAGTGCTTCCAGAGGCCATAACTTTTGACTGGAACATCGTTAGACGGCCTACCAGACGCCGAAACCAAGCTAGAAACGAGATCTACAATCTCTACATTTGGCATAGTTGTTTTGTTTAATTTTCGAGGCCTAATTCCACTCCAGAAAAAAGTTACGGGCATTTTTCTACAGAAAAGCTGAAATTTCAACGTAAAAAACCCATTTCTGATCCACGTTTCACCGAATTACCGACCTCGGATACATCCGAACTTGTGAAGTTTCTGCTTTTATTCAGTTTCCAATCTAGAAGATCCACCTTTTGCACTCCACAATCATGGCTCAAGGATTTTCCACACATGAAAAGACTGTCGAGCAGGAGAAAGTTGATATATCTCCAGTCTGTCTCATGAACCACTCCAAATAGGTACAAAGTTCTTCATCTTCGTCTGATTTATTTGATATACAATCCTTATCTGATTTTAAATCTAGTGATGAATTTGATGAACTGCATGCACAACTACATGAATTAAAGAATGAAATGATTGCTGAAAAAGAACAATCCGCTGTGTATAAAAGGAAATGGCTAAACAACCATGAGGTGATAAAGAAGATGTTGATTGAAAAGGTAGATGTTGAGGATAGGAAAAAATACCTTGAATTTTGTATGGATAAACTCACAGATGAAAAGAACTCTTTAAAATCAGAAATATCTGTTCTTTCAAAACGCTTAGAGTCTGTAAGCATGTAAAACATAGACAGTTTGGAAAAATACAAAATGATAGAAGAAGAAAGAATAGGTTTGTACTCTCGCATAAAGACCCTAGATGATGAATTTCTAAAACGGGGTCAAACTGAACAAACTATTCATCTAAACCAACCCAAAGAGACTATGTTTTATCATTCCAAACAAGGAATTGGTTTTAAAATACTAAGTACTTGGAAAAGGTTCAACAAGTTTTATCTATTTTTTATGACATGAGATATATGGGTGCTGGGTTGAAATCTTTCGTTTATCAATCATCGAAAGAAATTTTAACCCAAGAGGATGAGAAACCATATGAAAAAAAAATAAAAAGAAATGTCTTTTAAATATGATGAGCAAAACGAGAGTTATCCCTATAGAGTACCTACTCTAGAGGAGGACTTCTTGTCAAGCTATTCAGAGGCTGAAATGAACACAGAACCTATCAAACCAATCCCTCATCTTTACATTCCTACAAAAGTTCTTTCAACATAAAATCAAAGTTTTAGAAAAGGAATTAAAGACAACTCGAAAGAAAGCTCTTGATTATCAAGAAGCCCTTCTCAAGAGTGAGAAAAAATTGGCAAATCAAAGTTTTGAACAAAATGTAGAATTAACCATATACAAAGAAAAGCTTGACACAGTTTCAGAAAGGTTAAATTCTCATTTAAAAGATTCAAAGGTTTCTCATCCTACAAAAGTCCATCTCACATCATCTGAAAAACGTAAAGCCAAGGTTGAAGTTTCTTTTGTCAGTTTTAAAGGTGAGTGCTCCAAATCTTCCAAAGCTGAGGTTTCAAAGAAGACTCGGAGTCAATCTAAGTCTTCCAAGAAACCCACTCACCAAGGAAAAGAAAATTTTTCAAAGTCTAAGTCTTCCAAACGTACGAACTTTCATTGTTTTGTTCCTACAGATCATGCAAGAAGGATTCCTAAAATAACACCTCTTGATTTTCAAAGTTTTTTTTTTGTGAAAAAGGCAGTCATGCCTGAATCTTTTGTGAAAATCGATTGTAGTGCTAGTGTGCCTGGAAAGGATGTTGCTAGTAATCCTTTGAAATACTCTTTTTGCAATCTGTTTCAATTATGTCCAAAAAGCTTTCGGCGTGTTGTTCCTGAAATGACTAAGTTTGTACATTATCCTGAAAAACGGAAACGCCACCAATCTAAGAAAACAAAAGTGCATGCCTCATCACCGCCTGACAATTTGGAAAAGCCATCGCCAAAGGCCAAGCCTAAGGCATTTCCAAAGTCACCCAAGCCAAAGGTTGCTCCATTACCTAAGGTTGTTTCAAAATCAGCTGGACCCATATACAAATGGGTGCCAAAAGGTTCTGCATCAAACCTGTGTCGAATGATAAATGGATTCCTACTGTTGTGTTGTTACATGACGATGGAAATCCTAAATCTAACAAGAAAGGACCCATCTTTCGATGGGTACCAAAAATGGTTTAATTTTATTGCAGGTTAAATGGTTTTCAGATCATTTCAGACTGGAACCCGGACTTCAATGAGATGGTCTTCAGATCACTTCAGACTGGAACCCGGACTTCAATGTAAAGGCTTCTGATCACTCAGTTCAGGACCCGATCTTTAGTGAAATGGCTTCTACTTACTTCCGAGTAGAATTTCTGCATCAAGACAGATCAGAACCCGTTCTTTCATGTTTAGATGGTTTCTAAACACCCAGTTTAGAACCGGTGGTTCTGCGACTTATCTGAAATTTTCTCTACTTTTTATGCTTATCAGTTTGAGTTTAAGTTTCATTCTTGAAATTCACTCATAACATTTTATGTTTCACTGATATTGTTCTTATTTGAAAGGGGAGTTTCAGATGCGCTTTGAAGATGACATCTTAACGAAAAGTGTGTAAGCATTCTGAATACTCTAATGCACACTTTAAAAGGTTTTGTTAGAATAATCTGATTCTCTGATTGAATAAATTTCCACCAAGATTAATTGATCTAATCTTCGTAATAATCTTGATCTCATTCTTCCTGAGATTCTCTCAAATATTCTAATTTCTCCCACATAGTCTGATTCTCTCAGACATCAAGTTTCTCCCATACAAGCTAATTCTTTCACTACAGTCTGATTCATTTTAAAATGTCATATCATACTTTGTATTGAAGTTCTCTCATACAGTCTCTCAAACTTCCCAAGATATTTCCTTCAACTCTCATCCATCTTCTGAAATACCCCATGAGCTTCACTGATATATCTTTCAAGATATCATGCTGACTCCGATGATGCCTAATATGTGTGATTAGGCATATATATCGTTCCTATGGTCTAAACCAGAGCCGGAAGACCTACCCAAGGAGCAAACCACTTTAGTTTGTGTGAGTAAGGATTCTTAGGTCAATTAGTTGAGGAGTGTTAGTTACCACGGGGTACTAACAGGGTTGAGCATAGATAAAATACAACTAAGAGGGGTTATTGAAAGGAGATGTGAGTGCATCATGAACTAACAATGCTATGCTTTCTGTCTATCATTGTATTTTAAAAGTGAGCCGGAGGGAGTTCAGTTGAAAAATGACGAGAGTTGTGGGGTGAGAAAGGATTAAAAGAAAAGATAAATCCTACCAACACCGTGTCAGTCTGCTGGGTTTCCTACATCTGCTACCAAATTCCATGTGTTGGAATTAGGTATTGAACAAGACGTCATGGACTCAGTGACGCATGCACCTAACCTCCCTAGCTACTCAGTTATCTCTTGAAAGACTTCTGTTTCAATTCACACGGAGTTATATCACATACTCTATCGACATATCATTTGGATATTGTTGATATTGAAACAAGGAAGACATCCTCTCCGGTCTCCGATTTCAGTTGATGCACTTTGAGTCTAGAGCTTAATGTTATACGCTTTTAGGACACATGGAGTCTACAGTCTGCATGACTATAAACAGCTTGTCTACCGAGACAAAGCCGGAACAAATATGAGTGATTATTTGATGATAAAGGATTTCACGATGATTATTTGGAAATCCTACCAGTGTTAACGTCACGCCAGTGCTGAACGTAGGTCACATAGACTTAGTCTATTGTGCAAACAGAACTCCTATGTGGAACTGGAATGCTACTTACAAATGAATTTGTTTCATTTTCTTATATTCAGGTTGCAAAGCCATGATCATCACTGTAATATCCTTTTGGTCCTGAATATTTTATAATGAGGGAGAGATTGTTGTTTCTGAAGGCGAGAGAAAGTTTTATGATGTAACTATTTATATTCTGTTATTGAGGGGGAGAGTTATCGATTGAGTTTGTAACATGGGAGAGATAAGTACTTTTGTGTCTGTCATGTTCTTAAATGTAATATTTTCTTTCTGAGTCTGTAATCATCTATTTCAATGAAGAAAGAAGATTTGAAGACACATTGAGGTTTGATCGGCTCATTTTATACCGACTTTAATGTGCTTAAATGATATAGTTTTATGTATAAAGTCTCGGTATTATACTACATTTAATTGCTTATTCATCATTTGTAGGATTAAAGCTTAAATGGAGCTAAAAAGCCTTAAATGAGCATAAGGTGCATGAATTGACGTCCAAGATCAAGCCCACGTCCATATCAAGGCCAAGTCCAGTTCAAGAGAACCCAGCCTCAACCCTTGAGTCCTAGGACTCAAGGTAGGACTCACTGCATAAAAGCCACACTCAAACCATGAGTCCTAGGACTCGTGGTAGGACTCATCCAATTAATTAAGCGAACCCTACGGTAGCCTTTTTTAATTATAAATACTAAAGGCAGCTGCATCACAGAACACACAAAAAAGAGAAAACTCATAGCAAGAGGCGCAGATTTATTTCAGAAGCTTTTCCACGGCTACAACAATGTAGTCGGTACGAGACCCAATGGCGGAGGGTTAGGGTTTGATTTCTTTTACGTTTCATTGTTCCAACAATCAATCCAACAACTACGGAACACGTTCCTGACAAGTTCGATGTTTCGTACAACTTGGTTGATAATCATATAATTATCGTTCAAGTGTTTGTTTATTAGCTAAGTATTTGTGTTTTTCCATTAGTTTATTATTGTAACGAACGATGTGTTTATTTAGTTTTCTGTGTTCTTATTATTTAAATATATTGTTCCGTTCGCTTCTATTTATATCTTTATCGTAAGACGCGTCGTAGCCGTGTTACATGCCGTGCCGAGCTCATTAGATCAGGAGTTAAGACGGACTGTGAACATGACACGGTTCGTGCCCAAAATACGGATTGCGATAGATGTGATTGTCATAACCATGTCTATATGGTTAGGCTACAAAGATAATTAATCGGAATAATAAATAATCCATTTTATTAGCAACCCTAGGTCGATTATCCATAATTCCACCCAAACCCTAAACCCGAAATCATTGGTGTTCTTACCTCATTATTTAAGCTTTCGTAATAAAGCTATTATTATTTTTCCAAGAGTTTCTCTCAAACACAACCTTCCATCAGTTAGTTTAATTAGTAGTTTTTTATTAATTAAGTTAATAACTATCGTAGAATAATATTGATAACTACATGCTCCCTGAGGAGACGATCTCACTTACCCTAGCTATAAGTTTAGGTGATTGGTATTTTTATAAATTACTTTTGAACGCTTTACGACGAGCGGTTGTCAAGGTTGTTCATTTGAAGGGGAGAGCTGAAGTGATTACATGATGATCATAATTCTCATGATCATCATGAGGGGGAGAATGTTCAGAAAAGAGTTGAAATGTTTTGAAAGACCTACTAAACGCAAGTGGAGAGCCACCGATCTGAAACATGTAAGGGGAGAGTCATCTGAAGAAGATCAATGATATACTTCAAAAGTTCAAATATTAGAGTTACTTCAAAGATCAGAGATCAGAGTTTAGAGCCCAAGACTTCAGCAGAATACAAGCATTGATTACAAGAAGGGGGAGATTGTTAGAAATTTTATTTCTTGTAATTCAAGCTTGTGTAATTGCGCTTAATTGTAAATATTTAATTATACACTAAAGGGGATATTGTTAGCCCTAAAATAGTGTATAATTAAATATAATAAAAGTCTAGGTTCAATTTATAATTAGGAATAGTTTACCTTGGGGGGAATCTTAATTTCCAAGACTTTAAGGGGAGTGTTTGGACAAACTCCCAAAGTAAGCTTAGGTATAAATAATATTGTTCTCTTAGGGTTTTAAATAAAGACACAAAGGAGCCTCCATCTAGCCTCCACCAAGTGTGTGTGTTCTTGAGTGTGAAAGTTCCTAGAGATTGAGTGTCAAAATTCTCTCTTGTAATCTTCATATTCTTAATACAAATCGTTTGATTATTGTGTTTGAGTGCAAAATATACTAAGAATCAAAGTTGTCATGTTTAGATCTTCTGGTTAGGCCCTCCAGACCGTTATATCCTCTGGTTACAGCTTCCAGGCCCTTTATATATTCTGGATACGGCTTTCCAGGCCGTTATATCTTTTGGCTACAACTTTTCAGACGTTTTATATATTCTTGATACGACTTTCAGGTCGTTTATATCTTCTGGTTACAGCTTCCAGGCCCTTTACATATTATGGATACGACTTCCAGGCCGTTATATTCTTTTGGCTACAGCTTTTCAGGCGTTTTATATATTCTTGATACGACTTTCAGGTCGTTTATATCTTCTGGTTACAGCTTCCAGGCCCTTTACATATTCTGGATAAGGCTTCCAGGCCGTTAAATCTTTTGGCTACAGCTTTTCAGGCTTTTTATATATTCTTGATACGACTTTCAGGACGTTTATATCTTTGGCCACGACTTCCAGGCCATTTATATCTTCTAGATTTGGCCTTCAGACCGTTATATCTTTTGGATACAGCTTTCCAGGCGTTTATATCTTCCCGATACGGCTTCCAGGCCATTATATATTTTGGCTACAGCCTTTCAGGCGTTTTATATCTTTTTGATACGGCTTTTCAAGCCGTTTATATCTTCTGGTTAAAGCTTCCAGGCCCTTTATATATTCTGGATACGACTTCCAGGCCGTTATATCTTCTGGTTACAGCTTCCAGGCCCTTTATATATTCTGGATACGGCTTCTAGGCCGTTATATCTTCTGGTCACATATATATTCTGGTTACATAGGCATTTTATGTATTACATATATGGCTTTCAGACCGCTATATCTCTTTGGCCATGGCTTCCAGGCCATTTATATCTTCTAGATTTGACTTCCAGACCGTTTATATATTCTGGTTACGACTCTTCATGTCGTTTATATCTCCTAGTACAGCTCTTCAAGCCGTTTATGTATTCTGGTTACGATTTTCAGGCCAATTATATCTTCTGGTGGCATTTCCCCAGGTGCTTTATAAATTCTGGATAATATCTCTATGCTGTTTATGTCTTCTGGCTATGGATTTTCAGGCTGCAAATATCTTCTAGCTCCAAATGGTATCAGGTAAAGCAGGATTTATATAAGTCCAAAGCAATCGGTTTTGGAACCAATCACTTCAGATTTGGGGGAATTGATTGTGTAGCCCATCCATTAAGTATTATGTGGCCCATTTATTAATATTTGGGCTCCTCCTTGGCCCAACCATTTTCTTGAAACCCTAAAACCCACTTCTTTGTGCCTATAAATACTCCTCTCTTTTATGAATGGAGGAAATTTTCCACGGTGCCACTCTTTTGCTCCAAAACTCCACTCTAACATTCTCCTACATTCTACCAGGTGCCTGGTTGAGCCCCTGGACTAAATACCATCAGTTTCAGGCGGTTCTTCCAGGAGGTTTTCCTCCTGGAACGCGCCTTGTTTGATTAACAGCAGCACCTAGATTATCTACCAGCGCTTGGATTATCTAGCAGGAGTTTCTCACTTCCTCAATACGACTTGTTTCATCAATAGCAGCACCTGGACTACACCACCAACAGCTCCAGGCGATTCTTCTAGGAGGTTATTATCCACTTGACGGGAACTTATCTTCCCTCATATGGATCTCTCTCTCTCTCTCTCTCTCTCTCTCTCTCTCTCTCTCTCTCTCTCTCTCTCTCTCTCTCTCTCTATTCATTCTCTTATCACATATATTGTTACACATGCATGTTACATATTTATTGTGATATATTACACCACCGGTCATATTTTGACTTGACCGTCGGAGGTGGCTCCCGGCGTGGGCCCACTTCTAACGGGTATCTACATGTTTCAGCCTTGTTCCAAGCTCGGGCTAGACAAAGAACGGCTACATCTCACGTCTGAACCGACCCGACGGGAAAAAGGTATGAACATTGTGCTTAGAAATATATAATTTGCAAGGGATATTATAGACAAATTTACATAAATACCCTTTATATGAAGATGATTATAGACAAATTTTGTATTATACTCTATAACAGTTGGTAGTTCTCAATTTTCCAGACCCTGCTGGCACCATCACGAACCCGTTCCGGTATCGGTACCGATTAGCCGAAGATGGTACGGTACTCGGGTTCCATATATATAACTTAAAATCGGGAGTTGGGAAAACAGGAGTTGGGACTAATTTAATTCGAGAATTCCCAGTACAGAATTGACGATGTAAATAGTCATGTTTTTTAATTTTCTAATTTAGTTATCATTTTCCTAACTCCTAATATGCAAAACCCATTTTAAATCCCAAATTCTCATTCATCATTATTGGCAATCAATCATTTTACACTTATGAACTATTATCGATTAGTATAAATCGTTGTTAATTTTTTTCTTTGGGGTTGTTTGTGTTTTATTTTTAATTTTAACATTATAACACTATTAAAATTATTTATTGGTACGTATAAGAACTTTAACCAATTTGTTTGACATTGTACGTCATGTATTATATATTGTATATAAAACAATGGTACTAAACGAGACTAGTACCGATTTCTCGGTATCAAGTACAGTACTAGTATCGATCCGAATATCATAACTTTGTACGATACTCGGTCTTGTATTTTCGTCCAATTCGGAAGTCGGGACAGATCGGGTCGTTACGATACTAGTCCCAATCTCATTTCTAGATAGTTCTACAAGTAAGGGTAATTAAAATCTAAAAATCATCTATTTTTCAGTTTCAAATTAATAAAAAGAAATAATGATTTTCAACTACAGAAAGTAATTAGATTAAATGAAAGTTAATTACAACATTAACTTTCTTTGTAAAAATTACATGTTTGACATAGTCATTCATACATTGCATGATTGTTTTTGTAATTTTATCTAAAAAAATTATGACAATTTTTATATCAACTTATAATATAATTTTACATTTTTTATGAATTTTTTTAAAGAAATACTTAATTTTGAGTGGTAATTCGAGTACCTTGCGAAAAAATATTATTTCCTAAAATCTTAACCCATATATTTTATATAGAACTCTCTTTTTGTCAATTAAAATTAAATTAAATTTCTATAACAAACATATACCATACCAAAACACACCGTTTTGGAGATTACAACATCGTTTTGGTTTCACTTGTTCTTCCCTTTATAGGAGATTACAACATCGTTTTGGTTTCACTTGTTCTTCCCTTTATAGTTATATACATTTATGAAATCTAAATTGTGATTTCTATTTTCTCAAAAATTAAAGCACCCACCTGTCACATTAGAGATGGCCAAGAAAGTCTGCAATCGAAGACGAACCTGAGACCCAACCCATTTTGATCAGGGACTACAATTTCCCGACTTCAAAAACGGGGATGGAAGCAGGACGATTATTAATTTTCTGGACGCCAACCCCAACCTAGATTCATATATAGTGTTAATATTATTCTATATTAAATATACTTAGGTTTTTAACATTATAAAGTTTCAATTCTCAAAATAGCAAAGTTATTTAGAATCAACCACAGACACATCCTTGCTCTACACTCTCAAGTCCCTTCCACGGCCCGTCCAACTGTCAAACGAACTTCAACGAGGTTTGCCAGTCGTTCAGATGTCCAGACACGTCGTCTTTGAACATGTTCGGTCTGTGCAACTGTACAAGGCCCCTTAAAAAGTTGGCCTTCATTTTGTATCCATGGTCATGGCCAATAAAATTAAATTTTAATATGTAGAAATTAATACCAATACCATACAGAAGAATTTAAGAAAGGGATTGATCATCACTTCATCAATGGCCTTGGGACAAATGTCAAGCAATTCCAATTAATTCATGGTGATTGATTTTCATCATCCATGGCCTAATGACAATGGAATCATCAATTTCTTTATCTACAAATGTTAAGTATAAGTAAATTACTTGGAAAAGATAGAAGATTTTGTTGGATTGAAACTAAAATATGCACAGGTTTCTTTTGGATATCAAACTATAATTTCATCAAACAATCATTGAATTTTACACACTGAAATCCTGGATTCCTATTTATATTAGGGCAAATGACCAAAAATAGTAATAAGTTTTGACATTTTTATCATTAATAATAACATTATTTTTTTTATCATTTATAATAACAACTTTTTATTTTTCTATCAATAATAGTAATTGGTGACCTGCAAACTTGTTTAGCAGGTCACCAACAACTTTTCAGTTATCAAAAATAGTAACAACTTTTCATATATTTATCCATAATAGTAACATATCAAATTAAACCAAACTTTTTTATTTTTTTTAAGTTTTTTAAAGATTTCATAAACACCAAAATAAACTAAATTTTTGTTTCAATTTATTTAATTACATTAAGACTATCTTTAGTGACTATTTTTCTAATTTTATTAAATTTATTTATTTACAATTTTTATTTTTTCATCGCGTTATAAATATTTGATATATATTCTAAATATTTTACGTAATATTTGATTATTTATTTAGAACTTTATATAATATGAACGAAAAAATAAATACTAAGAATCATTTCAATGTCACTTTTTCCAAACGAAGAAACTATGAAACATTCTCTTTTTAGTTTTTCCCAACAAAATAATATGAACTATTTTGGTTTTTTAGTTTTTTCGATCTAAATGGGTTGTAGTTTTTTTGTATAAAAAAACTAAAAATAAAAATTGGTTGCACTATATTTCAAGCTAGAAAAACTATAAACCACAATTATAAATAATTTTTTTCGTTGTTAAAAACACAAAAATAAATGAGTTGCAATTATGCTGTACCAAAAATCAGAATGATTTATAGTTTAAAAAAAATCTAAAACATGATTGGATTGTAGTTTTTCATTCGGGAAAGCTAAAAGTTGAAAGATTTGTAATCAATTTAGTTTGAAATTTATTAAAAAGTTGAACAATTTGTAATTTTTTTATTCCAAATGAAAAGTACTACGAATGAAAAAGTATTGCGACCTTCATTTTTAGTTTTTCTATGAATGGAAAGATCATGATTCATTTGGTTTATAGTTTTATGAATGAAAAATATTGAGACTCATTTTGATTTTTTGTTTTTCAAATAAAAAAATTATGACCCATTTAGATTAAGAAAAACTAAAAAATGAAATGATTTGTATTATTTTGTTCGGAAAAACTATGAAAAGGATGGTGCGTAGTTTTTTTGTTGGAAAAAGTGAAAATTGAAATGATTCATAGTATTTATTCATTCATATTATATATAATTGTGAATAAATAATCGAATATTATCTATCTGTAAATATTCGGAATATTAATTTGGTTTATTTTGGTATTTATGAAATATTAGAAAACTTAATAAAATAAAAAATTATGTTTTAATTTGATATGTTACTATTATTGATATAAATCTGAAAAGATGTTACTATATTGATAACTGAAAAGTTGGTGATCTGCTAAACATGTTTGCAGGTCACCAATTACTATTATTGATAGATAAATAAAAAGTTGTTACTATAAATGATAAAAAATAAATAATGTTACTATTAATGATAAAAATGTCAAAACTTGTTACTATTTTTGGTCATTTGCCCTTTATACTAAACAAAAAGGCGTTTTGAACCGTTGTGATGGTTCAGTGGTGCCTACTTGAAGAGTCACAATGCTTTCGTAGTGACTATTTGAAGAGTCACAATGCTTCAATCATAACTCTTCAATATAAATGATAATTTTTAGGTAACATTATAATCCTATCTATATATTATAACAATAAACTTTACTTATTTACATATTTGGGTAATGAATTATCTGGTTTTTTGTCATTATTTTCCAACAGATTTGGCCACTTAATAGCTCAAAACCCTTGGTAGAATGAGAGAGACTGTCCCCGTTTTTACCAACAAAAATGTCGAGAATTGATGTTCAAAAATCTAAGTTTTATTGAAATAAATCTCCAATTATCGTATGAGTTAGATTAAATTGAATGAATTAATGTTCAAAATCTGGGTTTTGAGGTATATACATACATTATTGTTGTTACTAATAATATTTTTAAATTTGGAGTTTGATTCCTAATATTTTAATTGTTTGACACTTTGACCAATTCTATATGCACACCCCTTAATTGCTAATGACGCACCCTCATTCTTAACGTGAGAGAAGATTAATTTTTAATTATTAGGTCTTACGTCATTAACAAAAATCATGTGAGTAAGAGGGTGTGTGATTAGTAAAAATTAATAAGATTTGGGGTGTACATATAACAATGCACTTGTTTATGTACATTTGTTTATTTACTATCCAAACAAAAAAAATTGTTATTCTAACTGTTAGTTGATAGAATTGTGTTGTTGGTGTAAATCATACATAAGAGCGATGGGAGTACCGGAGCCGCCAACCCGCGGCCTTGCCACCTCGGACCATCCCCGGCGGCTACACCGCCCCGGTCAAGCGGCCCCGCCCTGGAAGGAGCCCCGCGCGGCTTCCCCTCCCCGCTCCACCCCGCCTGCCAGCTCACTTCTTCCCCCTTCTTCCCCCTTCTTTTCCTTTTTTTTTTGTAGAAACTTCGTAATTGTTGCCAAAATACCAAATTTAGACGGCTAGTTTGTATTTTTTTATGTTCATTCGTAATTTTAGTTTTTATTTATTGTTATGTATTTTTTTTATTTTAATTCGGTAATTTTTAATTTTTAGTTTATGTAATAGTTTTTAAATATTTATGAAATTAATTATTTTAGTTCTAGTATTTGTTTTGTTAGTTAAAATTAATTTAATGTTAAAAAAATTAAGAAAGATGGAAATGTTAAGAAAGGTTGGTATTTCCTAGTTAGAAAGGTGGGGAAAGGTGGAGAAAAAAAAGCTGATGTGGCGCTGACGTGTACAGAAAGATGGTTTTCGAGAAGACGGGTACTCCCTTCACTCTAAGCATGGTTGATCATGATTCATGAATCAATTGAAGCATATGACTTCTAATATGAAACAACATGAAATGTTAGTTGTTAAGTGTTTTTCAACATTCAATAAATTAGTTGATATAAATTAGTTTATTACGAAAAAAAACCAATACGTTTTTCCTTTTTTTGCATTATCCCTCCATGTTATTTTTGTTCATAAAAGTAATTTTTTATTTTTAGTTTAGTGAAATTTGGACATTGAAACCCGACTTTTTAATTTTTAAAAACACTGTTTACTAATTATAATCGGTAACTAATGCCCAAATTTCACTAAACCAAAAACAAAAAATTAACTTGAGGGTTTTTATGAAAAAAAATAACATGGATGGATGAAAACGCAAAAAACGTAAAAACAGTTTGTTTTTTTCATAATAAACCATTTTTATAACGTATACAGTGTTTGTTCAACGGGTTAGTTGTTATATTCTTTAATAAATTGCACACAATTAGTTATTAGTAGGTACTTGATTTTGTAGCTTGTTTAAGTCGGATAAAATCCCCGAATCTCGGTTGGGATCCCGTTGGATGGTGATGGAGATTGAATATAATGCCCAAATTTCACTAAACCAAAAACAAAAAAATTAACCAAAGAACTTTTATGAAAAGAAAATATGGAGAGACGAAAATACAAAAATTATGAAAATATATTGTTTTTTCATAATAAACCCTTTTTATAAAGTATATAGTGTTCGATCATCGACGTTCAACGGGTTAGTTATTATATTCTTTAATAAATTACCCACAATTAGTTACTATTAGGTGCTTGATTTTGTAGCTTATTTAAGTCGGATAAAAATCCCGAATCTCCGTTGGGATCTCCGTTGGATGATGATGGAGATTAAATACAATTACCAGTCGATATTTGGATCAGGGTCGGGGATAGGAGCATTGTTGGAGATTACAAGGGACGAGAATTGAGGTCTTGATATCGTTAAACGGTTGTCATCTCTAAATCTCTAATCATAACTTTTCATCTACTTGTCTATTTAAATTTGAAGTCAATATAATCATAATTTAAAATGATATTTTCACCTTCCTACATCATTTTTTCGAAATAAAATTAATGAATAATTCGAGTTTTCGACTACAAGCATCTATAGGGATATTTTCTTAATTATATTATCATTATTTTTTCCAAATTAGTTGAAGATCTTTCCACAACCACCTTATGCAAAGTGATACCGACACCCCACCTTCAATTATTTCGAAAAATATTAAAATAAGTTAGTAATTGTCTGTGTCGTTACGACGGGATTAAGCTTTGTATTTTTTATGAGTAGTGAGAGGTGTTTGTTTACTTCTAAATAAAATCATTAAGAGGTCATTCAAAGGTAAAATGTTAAAAAAATGTTAGAACTACATTAAACATAATGGAATAAATTAATATTTATATTAATTGAAATTTATAGCCTATTAAAAATGACAACTAATCACATGTCAAATTATATCAACTATAATTTTAAAAAAAGAATTTCATATATACCCCTTCAAAACTTCATAATATCATATATACCAACCTAAAATTGTAATATCATATATATCCTTCCTAAACATCATAATATCATATATACCCAATTTTATTTATTAATATTACATATATCCCTCTTAAACATCATTAATATCATATATACCCAAAATCATTAATTTAATTATTTTTAAAACATTTAAAACTCATAATTAATATTGCTTATTAATTAATGATCATTATACCACTTACTCATTTCTTCTTTCAACTAAACTTCAAAATATTATATTTATCCAACTTAAATTAAAATATCATATCCCTTTTAATTATTCTATATAATTTATATATGTAAACTTTACTAAATAAATTCTTCAAACTAAAACAAATTAACATTAAAAATAAAAATAAAAAAGTTGTATTATGTTTTAGCTCGTTTGTTGTAACATCCCATTTTCGAGATAATTGCGTGGAATTATTTTAGTGGATGTTTAAATAATTAATATCGTGTTGGGCCAATGAGATCCCGAGTAGTGGATTGAACGTGTCGGGTTTATGAGTTACGCGTCACCGGGTAATTAATTTAGTGGATTAATTATATAATTGGGTTCGTGGATTTAAATGGGTTAAGTGGATTTTAATTGTGAAAAAGGGATATCGGGTTCGGGTTATCGGGTCGGAACCCGTTAAAAAGGGTGAAAACATATACGTGCGTTCTTTTTCCTTTTGTCTTATTTGGGAACCTAAGTGTGAAGTGTGTGTGTGTGTGTTCATGAATTCCCAGCAGAAAAGCTTTCAATTCCATGAGTTAATTGCTGAGTTTGGATCTTCATCTTCTCCAATTTCATGTTCTTGAGCTCAAGGTAAAAGCTTTCGATTTTGTAGCTTAAATTTGTGTATGTATGTGGTTATGGTTGTGGAAATAGTTTTGAGTTAATATGATGAAATTAGACATGGATTTAGAGATGTTTCCATGGCTGAAATCGGGTTTGGATAGGGGATTTTACCTCTGGACAGAACCAGATCGGCGAGCAGGGAAGGAGCAAACAGCCAGGGATCGCGGCCGCGATGCCCTGAGCGCGGTCGCGACGCGGCCGGCAGCAGTTCGGGCGCGATGGGGGTGGAGCGCGGGCGTGTTCGGGGTCCGTGGGCCGGGGCTGTTGGGGTCGGGTTCGGAGGTTTTCGGGTTTGAGTTCCGTTTGAAATTTTTGGGTCATGTCTCGTTGGGGTTTGTTTGAGTATTTGGGTTCCGTTAGGTTTATTTTGGGTCGGATATATATTGTGAGTCGGGTTCTGATCGGATTTTCGGGATTTTCGATTGGGAATCATTTGGGTCGGGTTCCATTTGAGAGTTTGGGTCGTAATTCGTTGGGTTTTTGGGATATTGTCGGAATTGTTTCCGGGCCGGGTTTCGATCGGGTTTTCGGAGCTTTTGGTTGGGATTGTTTCGGGGTTTTGGGTCGGTTATGAGTTGGGTTATAAATTGTTATGTGTATCTTTTGAAATGATTTTTTGCTAACGGTTGGGATCCGTGCGATTTCAGGGACGAGTCAGCGAACCGAGCCGAGTCAGAAATTTTGAGATTAGTGGATCAATCAAGTGAGTACCCGAGTTCTTTTTAAACCGCGGGACTGTTTTCCGAGTCATAATTGTGCAGTTAGTTTTGTATATGTGTATATTGTGTATTTGTGAACGAGACAGGGACGCGAGCCACAGGTATGATTCTATTCTTACATATGTGATATATGTGCACGAAATGAGATCCAGTCCGGGGTCCGTGATGAGTTCCATGCGGACGGTGATTCGCGATGGGTGATTGCGCGGGTTGATTGTCCCTAACAGTCCTTGGGGCGTGTATACACGGCAGGGCCTGTAGCCGGTTCGCGCCCGTGCTACAGGGTGTGAGCTAACCACCGGTGCGCACGGTCGTTAGCTGGGGAAGGGTCCCCCTTAGTAATTCTGTGTGCAGGGCCTGGGATCTCATGTATGTGTTCATACCTGTATTACGATGATGATTGTCAGGGATCGAGTTAGAAATTGTGTTGCGTGTATGTGCTATGTGTATGTGTGTTACGTGTATTCTGTGCAGAGTCTAACTCTCGAGTACTCACGAGCTTCCGAGCTTACGTATTCGAGTCTTCCATGTTCAGGAAATCAGTGACAGGATTAGCAGCCGTACTTGATGAGCTCGGGTCGGGAACTATCTGGGAAGCTTGTGTAATGATCTGATCAGTGTTAATTATGTTAGCAGCTTTTGGGCTTATGTAATTAGTGGATTATATGTTGATAGTGTTTGTATAAAAGTTTTTAAATTATCAGTGATTCTAGTTTATCCTGTGACGTGTGCATAATAGAGCTATTGCGATATGCCACCTGTGTATTGAATTGACGTGGCATTTCCGGGTTAAGGGAGGGTGTTACATTTGTAATTAAATCGTATCATATTATTATATTTTCTTATTTGTTTTTTTCTACAGTAATCTATATACAATTAATTGATTACATATTATGTTCTTTTGTTCCTTTTTCTTTTCGAACTGTATAGTTGCATCGCATTTCAATTTTTTTTAATTTAGTGTATATTTTTTTTGTTTTCTAATACATTGGCTTATATTTTTTTTCAAATTTGCATTTGTTTTATAACTATTGTTTATTTAGTTTATTTTTTTTAATTTTTATATTTAGTTTAGAATCTGAGCTATAACCTGTTATCCGATGTAATTAGTTGTGTATATTTTGTGTTAACTACAAAATTATATATATATATATATATATATATATATATATATATATATATATATATATATATATATATATAATCTTATCTTTAACAAAAAAATATACACAACTAATTACATCGGATAACAGGTTATAACTCATATACTAGATTAAATATAAAAATTTTAAAAAGTGTAAACTAAATAAACAATAGTTATAAAACGAATGCAAACTTGAAAAAAAAATTTGAAACTAATGTATTAGAAAACAAAAAATATATACGAAATTAAAAAAAATGCGATACGACTATCAAATTTAAAAAGAAAAAGAAAAGAAAGAACATAATATGTAATCAGTTAATTGTATATAGATTACTGTAGAAAAAACCAAATAAGAAAATATAATAAGATGATACGATTTGATTACAAACGAACAAAAACATGATACAAATTTTTTTTTATTTTTAATGTTAATTTGAAGAATTTATTTAGTAAAGTTCACAAAAATAAATTATATAAAATTATTAAAAGAGATATGTTATTTTAATTTAAGTTGGATAAATATGATATTTTGAAGTTTAGTTGAAAGAAAAAATGAGTAAGGGTATAATGGTCATTAATTAATAAGCAATATTAATTATGAGTTTTAAATGTTATAAAAATAATTAAATTAATGAATTTGGGTATATATGATATTAATGATGTTTAAGAGGGATATATGTGATATTAATAATTAAAATTGGATATATATGATATTATGATGTTTAAGAGGAATATATATGATATTAAAATTTTAGGTTGGTTATATATGATATTATAAAGTTTTGGAAGGGTATATATGAACTTCTCCCAATTTTAAAATCATATATACAAACAGAGTCCAGACAAAAGATTAAAAAAAAAAAAGAGGCATAGAGTATACAAGCTAAGATAATTTACGTGGACAAAAAAATATCCAATACATTAAAACTTAGGTATTATTTGTTTTTTAAGAGATTGATTTCTACGGTCTGCCGACTTAGCTGTAGAAATCTGCGGTCAGAAGAGATGGTCTAAAGGTCTGTAGTCTTCGCAGACGCGGCAAGACGTCCGTGGATGCGGGCAGACGATGCGACAGACGCGTGCAAACGAAAAAAAACAAGTTCACTTCCATATAAAACGTCTTCTCGCGTCTTCGAGTTCGCAGACATAAAAGGTTCGAAAATCTTATAAGAAAAAACAAACATGACGTGTTGATGCGCTGATGCCAAGCTTGAATCGTGATAGTACTTGCAGATCCAGGGGTGTCACTGGGAAAGACACTCTGACGCTCAAGTCAGTGATACTGGAGAAAAGTGATAGCAAGTTCACGGAATAATTTTACTTACTTTACCTTTAATAGGGGGGATCTTTTATAGACGCCTTAAGTGCCAAACGTCCCTGAGTTCTGGGAATGGAGTCCCCACATTAGACTCGGACTCAAACAGCTAAACTCAAGGTCTAGTTGTGTCTCAAAGTGGATAAAGTAGGATCCCGAACTAATCGACGAGCCTTTTCGCTTAATCTATGTTAACGAGTGTCTTATTAGGTTTTTATCTTCCATTCGGGAATCCGAATGTGACCATCTCCCATTACCTAGTATCTTGCAAAAGTTGAGTTTTTCTTGAATACACTTTGTAGCAGGTTTACTATATGAAGTGGGATCCTATTTAAACTCATATTGTGGCCTAAGAAGTCATCAATGAGGCATGTATGTATGTTAATTAGGGGTGAGCATGGGGCGGTTCGGTTCGGTTCGGTTTTTGGCTGAAACCGAACCCAAACCGAAAATTCCGGTTTTTGAAATGGAGAAACCGTTCGGTTTCGGGTTTTCGGTTTTCCGGTTTGGATTACCGGTTTTTCGGTTTACACCCGTGGGTTTTTGGTTTTTCGAAAACGGTTTGGTTTTTGGGTTCAAACCCAAAAAATCTTAGACACTTTTTTACTAAATTTGAATTTTTCTTTACTAAAGTTAAGCACTATTTGATAAATCACTAAAAAATAATTGTTTATGCTTGAATTTTTAATCGACTTATGTGTTAATTTGATACTTCGAATTGATAAAATTGGATATTAAATATTAATTTAGTTGTTTTATACTCTAATTTATTAAATTTACAAACTTAGGCTTTGAATTAATTAAAGTAATTTCATCATGTAAAATATAATAATAATGTTTATACTAATTATTAGCATTATCTACTTCACATATAATTAAAATAAGCATAACTATTAATAATGTCAATTAATTAGCATTTTAACATCATAAATATCAATTATATATATAACTGAAAAATGTTTCCTTTAATATAGGAGTACAACGTAACATTGAATATGAGTGAAACTAGAAATAACTCAATAAATATATATATAATATTTATAAAAATTAAATTAATTTTAAAACCGGTTCGGTTCGGTTTTTTCGGTTCGGTTTTGAGAGGGAATCCGAAACCAAACCATTTACTCCGGTTTTTTCGGTTTCGGTTTTTTTGGTTTTTCGGTTTCCCGGTTTTCCGGTTTTTTCGGTTTGGTTTTTCCGGGTTTTTCGGTTTTTTGGTTTTCCGGTTCGTTTTTTGCTCGCCCCTAATGTTAATTTTTATAATTTTTTTTACCTGAATTAACATAATTAAAAGTAAATTGATATTTTGATGGTTTTATGCTTTATCCCCAAAATAAATTGAAAAAGATCTTTCGCATATTCATTTTGTTTATAAAATCTAAAATAAAACAAAACAAGGTACAACTTTTCAGAAAATGAGGGACAACTTTTCAGAAAATGAACATAATATGAAAGAATGTTGCTAACATTGAGTGATAATGAAAGAATAATATATTACTATTACTAAGGATGTTATTAGTACGTTGTTATTATTGATAAAAAGCGTATTAGTGAAATTAACTCTCAAATTCATGTACAAATTATTCCTTAAATTTTTATTTAGACGTATGTAAACTATATTATATTTCTATGAAACCATTCTTTTTTGGATATTAAAATATTCTTCTTCCGTCCCACTTTATAACTTCGTTTGGTTGATAGTAGCTTTAGCTTTTAATTCAAATATGAAAGTTGTCAAAAATTCTTCTACAAGAATCTATTTGTAAGTGGACATTTATATTAGGACAACTTAAAATAAAAATATTGACATTATCTGAGACGAAGTGAGTAAAATTCATTAATTCTAAATTATTCTTTACTAGTTTGTTAACCCATGTATTACATGGGGGTATATTTTATGAATGATTATTATCTTAAAACATATATAACTACTAAAACTATTATTATAAAGACAGCAAAAGCATATTAATAATGAAATAATATAATTTGATTTACAATATATTGTCATTGAATTAATATAAAATATGCAATTGAAAATGATGATATGAAATCAAACAGAATTAGCCTTTGAAAAATTCAATGTATTTATTCACGTACTTTTAGTCTAATATAATTTGTTTAATTTAATACAAAAAATGAACGTGAAAAAAATTATTATGTAATTTTATGACGACACGTTATGATAAATGATTTTTATTAATATAAATAGATATAAATATAGGTTTTAATTGTAAGATATTTCATCAAGAAATTACTGTTAATATAATTAATTTTGTTGATTAATTAAGTCTCATAAATTAGGAAACAAATCAAAAACAAATTTTATTTACTTTTTATTGAATTAATATAATTATAGTCATGTTTTAAATTAGGAAATGACACATGTCAAAAATTATTTTCATTTATTATATATAGATTTTAGAAAAAGAGTATAAAAGGAAAATTGACAGCCTACCTCTTGATTATTGCTTTGATCCTTAGTGACAGCCAATCCCCTACAGCTACTTGAAAACGCTATTTCAACAGCAACAAGTTGTATCATTTTTATATACACTAGTTTATTGACCTACGTACTACGTGGACACTTTTAATAAAATTTATTTACATAAATAAAAATACAATAAAAATTGAAACTCATAAATATTAATTATTTTAAAAATTTAAGAATAGTAATATTATTTATTATAACTCACGATTATTGTTTATGATTCATATTCATAAACACATTAAATGCGAGAGATAAACACATAAAACATTTTTTAATCAGAAATTTTATGACATATATATTTTACTAATTTACTTTTTCAACATTTAATCTTCTCTATATAATGTGTATTTATTTAGTTTTTAACTCGTGTATTACATGAATATTTTTAATAATTATATATATATATATATATATATTAAAAAAATACAAATATTTAATTATCTAACAAATATTTAAAATACAATTATTATTTGTCATAACTATTATTTTTCTACCTTTTAATGGACATGAAATGACTAATTTTTTATGATATTTTTAAATTTTTGTTTATAAATTTAGATATTTTAAGTGATAAATTAAGATTTTAGTTTATATATTAATGCGTCAAAAGAGCGACACGTAACATATATTGTTATTATTTTTTATATACAATAAAGAAATTTATTAACCTACCTATTATGTATATATTTTAAATAAAATTATTTACATGAATATAAACTTAAAATTGATATATATATATATATATATATATATATATATATATATATATATCATTTTATTAAAAAAAAAATACAAGAACAATATATGTGTTTGTTATAATTATTATTTTGTAGCTTGTATATATCTATGAATGGTAATTACTTTATCATCATTAATCTAAAATTTTATTTTATCTATGTATATTTTTAATTGATATAATTCAAACCTAATGTTTATATATAAAAATGATATGAAATATGTTTTTTTTATTTATTTTAAAGGGTGAAAATTGTAAAACAGTTGAAAATACAAAACGGACCACATGAATTCTGAAAGACACAGAAAAAGCTAACATCGTATTATATGAAATATGTTCTTCGTTAACGTTGTAGTAGTTTATTACCCGCGTATTACGCGAATATTTTCCATATATATAAAATATAATGAATTAAAAGCTAAAGGTATAAATATTATTACTTTTAAACAAAAAGTATATAAGAATGATATTATTATATCATAATTAATAAGTTAGTAGAGTATTCGATTTTATTTGATTTGATTTGAATTTAAAAGTAGATTATATAAGATTTTGATAGATATAAATTAAATTTCTTTATTATTTTTAAAACATATAAATGCCATGTGTCGATTCATGGTGATGACACGTGGCTTCTCCAGAATTTAGTATAGTTACTCTTTTAATAGTATAGATAGATTTACCATTTTTTTTAAATTTAATTAATAACACTCTACCCTTCATTAATTATATATATAGTATGATATATTTATTTTAATATTATTCATTTGGGTTGTATTAACTGAAGAAAAAGTCAGATCAATTGGGATAACCTAAATTACCATAGTTTTCATCTTTCATATATTAAATTAACGAGGCTTTTTGTACGTAGATTGTTTATCTGGATTTTTGTATTCTGTCAAAAAGTTTGCATTATGCAACATAATCATTTGTCAGGGTTATATCAAACAATATGCATTATCTTTTAATAAAAATTTATTAATCTGAAAAATGCAATGTAACTAGGATTTAAAATCATAGCAGGTAGGTTGGTTTTTAAATAACATAGATGGGATTTAAGAATTCCTGGAATATTAAATCCTTACTGGAATCTGCAAACCAATGAAATTTTTCTCTGGAATTTTAAATGTTTACTATATAAGGAATTTTACAAGGAAAATTTTCTTTTGACACGTACTGTCATTTGATTATTTTGTAATTCTATATTTAGTGCAAAGTCAAGCACTCAATAAAAGAAGATTTTACGTGTTCTTAATCTTCATTGTCGTTGTTCATATTTTCAAATGTGATGATTTACTATCCAAAATCTATCAGTATTGTTGTTGTGGACGAATATGGTAACGCAAGCTTCATCTCGGTCGCTCAAAAACTCAAACATACAGTCAAATCTATTGGGTGTTTTTTTGCATAATGTGAAATTATTCTCGAGGGACTACGATTTGTGTTTGAATAAGTGTTGCAGCGTTTTAGAAACTAATAATCAGATAATAGTTGTAACAAAAAGTGTTGACAGAAATTTAGTGTTTGGTTTAGATTCTGTTGTTTGATATCTCAATTATCAAATAATCAGTTTTTAATAGGGATGTGCACGGTTGGTTCGGTTTATAGTTAAAATGTGAACCGCGTTTTCGGTTTTGGTTACCCGGTCTTCGGTTATCCGTTAGAAGGCGGTTACCCGCGGTTTCGTCCACGGTTACCCGCTATATGCTTAAAAGCAAATAAAATTATTAAAATATATTTTTTTATATATGAATTCTTTTTTAGTACAAAGTCATAGTAAAGTATTTGATTATACATCTTAAAATTACACTAAGGGGGCGTTTGGTTCGCAGAATGTTTTAAAAGGAATTGGAATATGTTAAGGAATTGGAAACTACAAGGAATTGGAATTGGAATCCAAATCATGTTTGGTTGGATAAAAATGAAATTGGTGGATGTGGGATGGGTAGGTGGGTAGTAGGTTGGATAACATAGGTAGCTAGGGTTGTGGTAGGTGGGATGGGGTAGTGTAGGATAGGGTAGTGTGGATGGGTAGATAGGGGTAGGTATGGTGGGTAGTAGATAAGAGTAGGTTGGATAGCATAGGTAGGGTTGGGGTAGGTGGGTTAGAGATGGGTGGGTGGGTAGGTAAGTAGGTAGGGTGGGTGGGGTAAGACAGGACATAGTGTAGTGTAGTGTGTTAAACGTAAGGGGTATTTTTTGTAATCAATCACTTTCTGTTTTTAAAAGAGATTGAATTCCATCCATAGTGTGAAGAAATGTTAGTTTACTTCATTCATTGGAAAATTTCAATTTTGATGGAATCCAATTCCTTTTTATAGTTGAACCAAACACATGAATTGACTGGAATTGGAATCCTTTCCCCTCCAATTCCCTCGGATTCCAGTGAACCAAACGCCACGTAAATGTATTTAAGAAAACAATTAAAATAAAAAAATCATTTGAAAATCTAGTATTTAATGTGTTAGAATGACTAAATGAAATCATAAATAGAAGCTACTAACTTGTATGTAAATAATCGGATCGGTTCGGTTCTACGATTTTCGGTTTCGGATCAAACAGTTTGAGCAGTTCGTCTCGGTTTTTCAGTTTTCTGATTTTGTTTGAACACTCCTAGTTTTTAAAGTGTTTGGATTTGCGTTTTAACTTGTAAAATGACCAAATAATTACTTATCAAACAAATAAGGTACCTTTTTTAACTTATAAAAAAGTATGGTGAGATTAAATCTAAACGCAAATAATCATTTATTAATGAATGCAATTCAAAAACTTTAAACTAATTATTTACATTATTGTAACGCAATAATCTAATAATCTCAATCAAAAGATAAAACCAAACACCCTCTAAAATTTAGGTCGTTTTTTCGAAACATGTATAAATCAAATCAATTATTTTTACCTAAATGAAAGATTAAATGATGACAGAGTGATAAAAATTTTTTTTTAAAAAAGTTAGTTCCTATTTATGGACTTTTGAGAGTTTAGCGATCAAAACAATTATTTTCTAATAGTTTAAAATTAAATAAAAGTAATATTTGTTCATCAATAATAATTTCAATGCATAAATTAAAAATACTTATACAGTGACGTGATTGGAATATAGAATTTACAAATTTGTAAACGATGAAAATATCTCTACGCCGACAAGCTTAGAGGATAGTACTTATAGTTTGGTTTTAGGATATTTGATTATTTGTGTAAAAAACCTTTAAGTTGTATCATTTTTGTAATTAAAACTTTCAATAAATTTTTTTGTATAAAAAAACCCAAATCGTCTAAATTTCATAGAATTTGGATATTACCTGTTGTAATCGATTGAAAGTCACACGCCATCGTCGACAAGTCATCAATGACTACCATAATTTCATCGAAAAAGTAAATTTCAACAAAAAATACCAATTTGAACAAAGAATTCAACAAGAAATGTGAATTAGAATCATAAGACAGAGACAAGTGAGTTCGTTGGAAAGAAGGTTCGTCAAGACAAAAGGTTGGTGAACATATTGCAACCGGTTCATCAGGTTGCAAGTAATAGTTTTGAAAAAAAAAATCTTACTTTAATAAATTTTAGTCAGTTGTGGACTCTTTATGCAATGAAAAATGATTGAAAATTTAATTACAAAAATGGTCAAACTTGAAGGTTTTTTGCACAAATATCCTTTTGGTTTTCAAATGTCATTGCTATATGTACACCTCATTTTCCTTAATTTTTACTAATCATACACCCCTTTACTTATATGATTTTTGTTAATGACGTGAGACCCATTGATTAAAAGTTAATCACCTCTCACATTAAGAATGAGGATGTGTGAATAGCAACCGAGGGAGTGTGCATATAAAATTGCCCTTTTTAAATGATGATATTTATATAATGAGTTTTATTTTCTAGTTATTATAGTAAGATTAAAAGATAAATAAATCATAATAAAAAAATATATAGAAGATGGATAGATAAAGAAAGAAGTGAAGAAAATGACATTTTTATCCCATTTGCTCTAAATTATTGAAGCAACGTGTGCTTTTTTAATTTTATAATTGTTGCAATTTTTTGTATCTTGTCACACATGACTTGTAGGTTCACAGAAGACATTTATACCCTTGGATTTTCATTTTACTTCAATTATATACGGAATACAAAATATAAGGGTAGGAGAGTGGAAACCAAATTTTCCTTCCCACACTGCATGTCTTATCAGCTCCACGTTAATTTTTTTTTCCAAAATTTATTCTCATGGGATAAAATTACACGTGTAGCTTTTTTTTATGTTAAACCTGCTCTTCTTTTGAATAAGTAATAAGTGTCTGAAAACTGATTGATTAGTGATTGATAATGATTACTGATTATTGAATTAATCAGTCTGTTTCTTTTGCATGTTGAATCTGTATCATATATATAAATCTAAGAATAAAACTTGAACACAAGAATAATACGCTTATATCAATTTTTTTAGTATATAAACATAAATAAATCTGAATAATTAAGTTTGTAAATAAATAAAAAAATATAGTTCAACATTCTTTGACATATAAACAGGAAAAAAATCAAAAAAATAAAAAAATTTTGACATATAAACATGCATTTTAACTTTCTTTAATATATAGACAATAAAATATTTAAAACATCAAGAATATTTAACATATAAACATGAATTTTAACTTTTATTTACCATGATCGGGAGAGGTGGAGTGTAGTCAGATTGGAAATTTTTATCATAAATTTCTAAACTATACATCAAACTTGTTCATAAATAGTCAAATATAAAAATTTAATTACACAAACATAATTTCAATGTATTTTCTATTAACTTAATTTGTTTTTAGTTTTTTTTTTGCAACAAAAATATTTATTATATTAACGTAATAGAATAGTTAGATGAAAACATATAAAAGATAAAAATGTAAAAATATATATTATCAAATGAAACATAAGATAAATAATTTTTTAATAATTAAATTGAATACATAAAAGAAACGTAAAATAAATTATATATTCTAATGGGGATAAATTTTTAAAAATAAAGAATAAATATATTTTATAAAATAAATATATGTTTAAAAATAAAATGTATAAATAATTCTAATAATTAAGAAGAGAGAGAGGAGAGTTGTTTTTAGATTTAGAATGAGTGACAATAAGTGAGTAAATGAATAAGTGATTATAAGTGATGATTTATCACTTATTACTTATTGAAAAAGAACGCACTTATTAGCCAAAATCATTTACTTAATAAGTGAAATGGCTAAATAAGTACTTATTATAGGAAAAGAACACCCCCTAACTATGACGAGATTTTGTAGCTTGAAATCATTTCATTGTTAATTTATTAAGTGTGTTTTCAAACATATCTTTATCGGTTCATGTAATGAAGTAATCATTCATTTCAATATCAGTCTATCACTCGCCGTTGTCACTATTAACTCTCTAGTGGTGGATGTCGACTTTCTACCATCGTCTAACTCCTTAATCGTAGGCTCCTTGTAACTCAATTTATGGCTTTGTTCCTGGATCACTTTGAGAGCACATTTGGTAGACAGTGAGTGTGTAGTTTTAGACGAAGATAAGGACAAATACTAAATAAGATCATAACTAAAGAATAAAAAAAGTTTTATCTATGAAGCAAGAGACCTCTTATTCTATTAGTAGTTGTTTTAATTATAGTCGTTTTCGTGTTATCACGACCCACCAAAGGGGAAATTTATTTTGTTCACCGTTCGTCTTTGTTTGCTTGCTTTATTTTGCTACACTTCAATAATGATTGTCTATCGACAAGCAGTCTATACTGTTTATTTTTGTTTTCCTTTCAGTCTCCCTCATATGATCATCGACGATTGCCTCATCTCGTTAAAGAGTGCTATCATTTTTATACTTGCATAAGAGATAAATGAATCTATCTACTTGGTAGCAAAAACTTCTTTTTATCTTGCTAGTGATGAAATTGGTATTATGATATTGGTCTAGAAGAATCTATCAACAAATTAATTGGTCACTCTTTGAATATGATAATTTTCTTTGTAATATAGATCATATTCGATAACGGATAAATCTTGACTAAAATTGCAATGATCGTTTTGTGCTACCTGATAAACAGAATGTCAGATCATTCGATGCTTTTCAAATACGAAATTAGGTTTGGCACAAAAAGTCATCTCTGATGAAAAAACTGAAACTCGATCCCGATTTGATTGAGAATCCTCCCCAAGTTGATGGGGAATCACCGATTTAATGAGGTGGATAGGAAACATTTTACTCCCCGACTCTGAACCAAAATCTGAACCTATATAATTGTTTGATATAAATTATAAGGTTTATTTATTTTTTACAATGTAAATTATTCGTTACATTTATATGAATATTAATTCTCTATGTGTAACACCCCAGTAATTTAAAAAGGTAATTAACTATGTAAAACAATTATAATTGTGAATTAGGTACAATATTATGAGTTAATTACCAAATATTAGTAATGATCACTATTGTTGGGACTTGAATGATTAAAGAAAAATAAAATGTTACTGAATTGACAAAAATAGGTAATGTACTTTGTCATTTAAATAATGATTAGTATGACATATGTAACAACCTAGCTTTTGACTTGACTTTATTTTCTGCTTTCGACTCAATAATGTAATTTTACTACATTATTTGTATGGTAATTTTAATTAAGTAATGAAAATATTTGATTAAGATAAATTAACTAGTGATGATAAAATAAAGATAAAATCTTTATTAAAGAAAATCAGATGTTAAGGGGTTAAAACTGCCAAAACCCAAAAGTCTTGAAATAAAAAGACCTTAAGTCTTTTATTTCCCTCATTTCATCATCTCATTACACAAAACTCTCTCACTCTCTCTCTAAAATCAGCTGGAAACTCAAAGAATCAGAAGAAGAATTCGTGAATCTAACAGAAGATTATCAAGAATCAGTAAAATTAAAGGTAATACAACTAAATTCTAAGTTTTTAGTTTGTATTTTTAAGAATTTAGAAGCACAAATTCGAATTTATAATCTGTAAAAATTATGTTATGTGTTTGAAAGGTTGGTTAGAAATCATGTAATGAAACCCATAAATGATTTAGAAACAGAAATCGTAGCTTAAATCATTCAAAATCATCAAAAATCTGAGTTTTTATACACTTTCATGTTCTTGAGAAAAATTCAACATTTTGAACTAATCTGGATGATTTAAAAGTGTTTAAATATAGGGAAAACAGTGTAAAAACGCCCCAAAAATGATAATATAACGTTGGATTTAATTGCATGTTAGTATAATTGTCGATTGGTGAATTTTTGGTAAAACCCGTAAGGGTCGACCTGCAAATCTGCAAGTAAACTCGGCGAGTTCATAGGGGAACTCGGCGAGTTCCCAAGAACAACTTGAACATTTCTTCAAAAATTCATAAGTAACGGATCCGAATTCGGTTGGGACCCGAATTCGGATGAGACCCGAAATAAGTCTTGGTCCGAAATAAATTAGAACCGATCTCGGATGGATCCGAATTCGGATGGGTCAACATAATTCGGTAGTGTCCGAAATCCGGTTCTCTATCCGAAGTTCGGATGTGAACTCGGCGAGTTCACCGAGCTACTCGGCGAGTTCTCTAGTTTCCGGTACATTTCGGATCTGATCCTAATTCGGATGATCCTAGATCCGAATCCGGATGTGGGTTGGTCCGAATTTGTATATATATATTTTGATATTCTTTAAACACAAGAATCATGAATCCAAGATGGAAGAATAAAGAATTATCAGTTATCAGAATCAGATGAAAATAAGAATTTAAAGACTTTAAAGCTAGAAGATTATGAAATTGACAATGATGTAATATTATTTTGAACAGGTTCAGTATATTCTGAACAAAGATTAAAGACTTAAAGACTTGAAAGCGGGTCTCTGATTTGAAAAGAATTGACAGATTACAGATTGACAAAATCCTGAGATAACTCAGGTGGCAGATTCATATATCTGTTTGACCAAGACCCAGACCTGTGAGTTATAGATATTCAGATTGAACATGCATAGATCCGGTTGAGATATATTGCTGCTGATAGATTTATTGACATTCATTTATCAGCTGGAATGAGACCTGTGCACACCATGGATGGGTGTTGCCCAGTGAATCATGATAGCTATTTGATTATCTTTTCATATTGCATTTAATATTGCTTCAGACTTTGCTTTATGATTCATTGCTATCATGACTTCTAAGACATATGCTTTCACTATTGATCAGACATTTGACATATATATTGATTCAGCTTGACTAGCCTTGATGGTCTATTGTTCTAGACCTGGCTATTTCACCAGTTCTTATGAACTTGGTAATGACCTCCGATGTTCCGCCATATTGACTTACTGGTAGCTAGCCCAGTATGTGGCTGATCCCCACGATTTAAGCGTGAGTGTGGCTTGAACATCATCCGATTCTATGATTCTATATCTCAATCATGAGGGCTGTAGCGGCAGCCAAGACATATCACGCTAAGACTAATGACTCCGCTTGACACGCATGTTGATATTGAAAATCTATAAACTCACTAAGCGTTGCTTACAGATGTTGCATTAATATTTTACAGGAAAAGCCAAAGGAAAATCACCTGCAGGACCTAGTAATTAGGTCATTCAAGATTCAAGTTCTGAAGATTTTCTAGACCACTACTCAACAAATCTTTCTGGTACTGTTTGGAAGACAACAATTGTGGTGGTTCTGGGTAGATATGATGTAATGTATGATATAATGATTAGATTAGATGTTGCCCTTTTTATAACTTTATTTTGAAATATGTAAACTTAAATCCTAATCTGTATGTACATGTAATTTTTAGTTCCGCAATTAATTACCCTATCTTAGTATGGTTGATATCGTATTGCAATTTGTGGGACCTAGACTAGTGAGCACTGCCCCGTAAGGGGTGGTCTTCACAACATAAGAATCGATTAATTCAGTGTTTAAAAATATTTAGTATAATTATGTCAAAATACTAATTTGGGTATTGAATTGTTAAATAAATGCAAGTTATGGCATTTTAGTTTGTATTTTATTGAAATGAAATTGAAAGACTTGGTGGAAAGGGGTATATTGTATATATGTTCATAGTTAGAGGGTTGGGGGTGGCCAAAGGCCAAACCCCCCTCCATTTTCTTCTTAAATTCGTCCATAAGGACACACACACACATAACATTCATTTGCAAAAGAGAAAAAAGAAGAAGAAGGATTTCTAGGGTTTTGCTTGGGTGGTCACCAAACTTGAAGATTTAGGGCTAGAAATCACCATTTGGAGCTATCTTTGAAGGTATAACACTTTCCTTTCATCTTTTCTTAATCTCCATTGTTGTTCTTCAAGTTGGAAGAACACAACCCTAAGTGGGTTTTTGTGATGGAGTTGGCAAATGACTCCAATATCTTGAATATGGTAATATTTATAGTTTATAAAGGTATTTGAGTCATAAATATGAGATTGATTGAGTGAGTTGGTGATATGGAATGAAAACCCAAATTGGAGCTCCATTTGAGCCCCAATGGTGGATGGAAATGGGTTTGTAGTGTTTAGGGGTGAGCAAAAACCGAACCGGAAACCCAAAAAACCGAAAAATCTGGAAAAACCAAACCGAAAAAACCGAAAAACCGGGAAACCGAAAAACCGAAACCGAAAAAACCGGAGTAAATGGTTTGGTTTCGGATTCCATGTCAAAACCGAACCGAAAAAACCGAACCGAACCGGTTTCTTAAATTAATTTAATTTTTATAAATATTTTATATATTTATTGAGTTATTTCTATTTTCACTCATATTTGATGTTATGTTCTACTTTTATATTACAAAACTTCTTTTATTTACATTCACATTGAAGTATTTTTCAATTATATATGTATAATTGATATTTATGATGTTAAAATGTTAATTAATTGATATTGTTTATATGCTTATTTTAATTATATGTGATGTAAAAAACGCTAATTAATTGGTATAAACATTCTTATTATAAATCTACATGATGAACTTACTTAAATTAATTCAAAGCCTAAGTTAGTTTAATAAATTAAAGTATCAAACTAACAAAATTAATATTTAATATCCAATTTTAGTAAATCAAAGTATCAAACTAACACATAAGTCGATTAAAAATCCAAACGTTAGCAATTATTTTTTAATGATTTGTCAATAGTGTTTAACATAAGTAAATAAAATCATAACTTTAGTAAAGAAAAACTCAAATTTAGTAAAAAAAATGTCTAAGATTTTCCGGGTTTAAACCCATAACCCAAACCGTTTTTGAAAAACCACAAACCAAAAACCCACGGGTGTAAACCGAAAAAACGATAATCCAAACCGGAAAACCGAAAAACCGAAACCGAACGGTTTCTCCATTTCAAAAACCGAAATTTTTGGTTTGGGTTCGGTTTCGACCAAACACCGAACCGAACCGCCCCATGCTCACCCCTAGTAGTGTTCTTTCGTATTTCATATGATAAATTGTGAGTCAAATGTGTTATTTAGGGTCATGGAGTTGAATGGAAGTTCGTAGGAACTCAATTGGAGTTTCGAAGACTTATTTGTGTATTGGCCATTTAAGAACTCGGTTTGAGTTTGTACGAATTTCATGGAATCATGGAATGGTATGTTTTGGTGTTAATGTGTTTAAAAAGTGTTTATTTATGTTATTAAAGTGTTTTCATATGTTGGGTAACACAAAACACGTGCAAGAACTCGATTTGGCATTTTAGGCCCAAACCGCACGCCAAGTGTTCGGTGAAATGCCACAACGAGTTCCAAAACATTTTGGAATTGAGTTTTAATGCTTAGATGTAATTTGAATGTCAAAAGATAGCCCAAATATGTTTAATAATGCTATGGAATTGGTTAGAATTGAATTTGATCTCAAATGGAGCTCGGTGTTGTCGGTTGGAGCTTTCGGTCGTTTTTGGAGTCCGTATGAGCTCCAAGGAATAATGAAATGTTATAAAATGATTCTATTATGTTTATAGGGGTTTAAATGACCTTAATATGCTAAATATATTGTTGGTAAAGTCCCTTACGAATGTTAGAAGCATTGATGGAAGTTTTGAGGAGTTTGGTGTGCATTTATGTCAAAAAAATGAAGTTGGGACCTGTCTGGCACAGTGGTCATGCCATGACCACCATATGGTCACGCCATGACCTACCTCCTGCCCCCAAAATTGATTTTGGTCGGTCGGGGGTCGATGCTCGGGTCTTATACGTCAAATGCACTTCTAAATTAAGTGTTTAAAGGGTTTGAAGGCCTTTAAACCATTCCGGAACTCCTAGGGCCTCTAATGGACTTAGTGCTTTCGGTTTGGTGTCCCAACATCCTTAGGCCTCTATTAGGGTCTTATATTGTGTTCGGGAGCTTATGTGTACGCCGTATGAATACTTATAGGCGAAATGAATCGAAAGAGGCTGGGTTGCGAGTCTTAGCCATTCTCGGAGCTATTGTGGTTATTTTGGAAGGCTTTTGGAATCTTGATAACCAATCACTGTGAGTTCTAGTATTAGATTTTCATAAAGTTATATATGATCTACTTGTTGCTTCATGATTGATCAATTCTTGTTGATCCATACTATGGCATTATACGATTGTTGCTTATTCACCCATTTCATCAATGCATGATATATTCGTATACTCGAGGCATCTTGGACCTCATTTGTTTATTATTCCTTTCGTTTGGACTCACCTAGATATCTATGGATTATTCCTGGCCATTTGAATGCCGGATGCCGACGTACTTGCACTGTCGGAAGTCCCGTACTAGCTAGGGACAGTCCCGTACTTGCTAGGGACAGCCTCGTACTATGCTAGAGGCATCATCACACCCGTACTTGCTAGGGAACCCCGAATTATGAAATGGCATGTGGTATTTGATCACTCATCTTGTGCATTTGACTTATGCCGTTTGGAGTCATTATGTTGATCATCATTGCATCTATATACCTTGTGTTATATCTAATCTAGTAACTCACCAACTTTATGTTGACCCGTTAGTTGTTAACCTTTTCAGGCACTGACAAGGGTAAGGGCCCGGCCGGTCTGTTTCATTGATTTCGGTTGGAGCTAGCTTAGAGCTCCCCGTCTTTTGGTATAACTTTTGGATAGCTCGGGTTTGGGGATAGTGGACTCCTTTTTGGCCTTACATGTGAATGAATGTAATCGATTTGATATGTAGCATGTAATTGATATTAGATACTAACCCGACATACTTTGATCCATGAATATGGGTAGCAAGGTGGGTTGATTCATGTCGATAACTCTGATTAATGGAAAATTTAAATTTGACGCAAATTCCGCAAAGTATTGATATATGAATTATTGTTAATTGTGTGTGAAATACCCTATTTAGTTGTGAGGGTGTTTCAGTTTGGTATCAGAGCCTGTGTTCATTGACTGAGTATAGTCGACGATACTCAACACTAAATGCGGTTGCAGATGCTGGTATTGACCCACCTAGGCAGCACTAGTAAAACAATCTTAAAATTGAAGTCGGCCTAGGATGGGAATATAATGGGTAGACCGTAAGTTTATAATGTGACACACACACACACACACACACACACATATATGTGTGTGTGTGTGTATGTGTATGTATTCGTGTATATCTATAAATTCTCGTATTCTAACTGATATGAGTAATGATAGACTTTGTAAAAAAAAAATTTATGATATTTAATGGACGAGACTCGTGTAGTCTCCTCTAATGGGCTTATTTATCGGTGGAATCCTTTCATGGGATATAATGACATAATTGTCATAATTTGAGGAGTATTATTAAATAATGCCATAATTATAATAATTGGGGAATATTAAATAATTCAAAGAATGAGAAAGCATGAAATGTATATAAATTCTTATGTCTAATTCATATAGATCTTGTGATCTAGAACTATGATTATGAGTGACCCCCCCCCCCCCCCCCCTCTTTATGTCAAAAAGAGTGAGTCATGGAAATGGTTTATACCAAGTTATGTATAAATATCTTATCAATGGATAAGATCATTTATAATATGTGTGACCTTATAATGGTTCTAGAATGAAGAAGAATCGAATAATATGGGAACAAGTGTTATTGACAAGGTGAGTCACGTTTTAGGGATCTTGGTCCAGACCCTATATAGTTAATCAAATTGTGACTTTCTATTAAGGAAAATGAGAAAACGTAAAAGTCGATGACCTTATAGCAAATATGAGTTATGGGAAGTTTTTTTTGGAATGTTAATATATATGATTACCCTCATCATTGGTGGGTTGATCATGATAAGCTCAAGTGTATCGATTACGCAGTAGTATGGAAATGTCAAATAAGAAGTGTAATGACATTTATATTGGAACTATGAGATAGATGGTGATATATGTTGTGAGCGATCATACGTGAATAATACCATGACATGAAAAGTGTTGTAATTAGTCATGAATACCTATGTGACTTATTTGAATATGATAAATATGCATATGCTATGAGATGCAATTAAATATGACTCATTACAAGAAAATGGACACATTTATTTGTCAGGTGAACATTGGAAGTAGATTGTTGTTGCTATATGCAAATCATGTTCATAGAGATATATGTGTAATGAGATAGTATTTGGCATGTTACTCGTATTTCTGAACATTTAAATTGTTAATTGAGCATCCTGATGGCAACTCTATTAATTGTATATGTATGCTTTGTTTGTGCTACATGTTTTAACATGAACTATATGAATCGTGGGTCTGCTAATGAAATCTCAACATGCATGATTACGAACTGAACCTTGATTGGAATAGACTATAGTTGCATCTGTTAATGGATATAACTGTTGCATTTCAGTTGAGATAAATCATAATAGTTGTCATACGATCCTTGAATATGAAATGGATGCTTACTAAATCCTCACTCTATGAATGTGTTGGAAGCTAGTTAATAATGATGCATACTTACATTGTAACTATGTTGATTCGGAAACAAGTGGTTTTGTTTTGCTAATATTCGAGGGATGTAAGTACTCTATGAGCACTAAATATTGATAAGCACTAGATTATAATACATATTATCAATTTGGGTCTTTAGAGATATGCCACATCTATTGTTTGGTTACCTGTAATACTCCATATAGGAGAGAAATGGTCATGGGACGACATATGATAAGGGATGTTAGTTCCCTCATATTTGATGTTATTTAAAAAAATGTCTTGAAAATTCTTACTTTGCTAAGTTATGATGACCTAAAAGTAGTTGTATCTTATGGGTATAAAGTTGAATTGACCCTAAAGTTTGAAATCAGAGCAATGAAGTAAAGTCACCATTGAAGGTACACCATGCAATTGAGAACAAGTAATTATTAATAGTTATTTATACGAAATGAGAAGCACGGATTGAAGTGCGACAACATAAATAATTAAGTATTAATTGGTGCCATGAGATGGCTATTAGATAAGTTGTTTAGAACAACCGTCTAACTTAAATGTGATAGTATGTGAATGATAATTATTGACACATTTCGTGTTGAATATTAAGAAGAATTGTATATAATACATGGAAACTTTATTGGCATAAAGTAGTAACTAAAAACTTAGGGTTATTCGAAAATAGTAGTTATACGAGTTTAAATGATTGAATATTGGTGATGTGACACATCTACATGAAACGAATAAGTTAATCTATGTGTTAACAAAATTTTGCTATCGGAAAGTATTAGACAACTGACTAGACAATAAAGAAAATATCTAATACTCAAGTTGCAAAATATGGATGATTAGTATGAATTTGTCGAGTGCATAAATTTCATTTAAACGAATCAGTTAACATCTTAGACCTGTTGCTTACATAGTTACATGAATGGATAGTCTGTATATGAAATCGAAATATTAATCCTAATGGTAGGACATGGACCTGGCAACGTAGAAAAGCTAGAAATATTTTGGACGGACATGATAACATGTGTATGCATATCAATAATGGTCGGTACTCATGTTAGTCCCTTAAAAGTGCATATTTATCTTAAAGTGAATGATACCTTATTAAGTAATAGTAGTTATGATAGTCTTAAGGGATAAGTGGCTAATTGATACATGTAGCATTAGAATTGAACTATATCCCTTAGACGCTCACATATTGCATTAATTATGATTCTTGAACATCATTCCAAGGTGCCCATATTAGGTAAACTTAATATGAACTTAATACAGATTGTCTTATATGTGATGACTTTATTGGTTAAATAGTAAGTCTCTTTTGAATGATTTCTCTATGGTCATTTTGTATATCTTAGCTAATGATGTGGTTTGGTCTTGCTTTATGAGACAAGAATTTTTACAATGTAATATGGTCGCAACTTTGGATAATGACTCAAGCTTATGAGATATTTTATGGCCTTAATGATAAGTAGGCAAAAGTACTTGCTTTTGAAAATGACTCGATGAGGAGTCACTAGTATATGAATTTATGTCAGATTCGTTTATGCACTTACTGTAGAGGAAACTGGCATGTTATAATACCCCGAGGTAGTGAGTATTAATTATATATTTTTCGGCCATGTTATGTAATGGGTTTTATTGGTGGAAGTGACCAATATAATTGACCGAGCCACCATGGGTGCTCATTTTAGTTGGTTGATGATATTCAACCCTGCGAACTTGTTAAAAGCATATGAGTTTTATTAGTGAACTTATCCACTGAAAGTAATAGTAGTGTAAAAATGTGATATGCTAGAATGTGACATAAACGTGTAAAGTGTAATGTGTTTATATGAGTTATACTACTATATAATAAATGATATAGTGATTGGTATGAAAAGCATATAGCAGTATTTGATGAATATGTCTCTATATTGATAACTTGAAAATAGAATAATGTGGAATATCAAGTTGAAAATATGTTATAACATCGCAGGAAGTCAAAAAGAGATCAAAAGAGACATACTAGTAAATCACCTACGTTGAGTTAATCTAAAATTTTGTATAATTAGTAATGGATACTAATGTATGTTGTTACCCATATTTGACTTTGGGAATAAACAGTTGAAAACACATGCATTGACGTTCCGTTACACAGCCGAGTATTAAAATTGAAATGTCTCTGAGTTGAGGAATAGAGAGATTGAGATGGTGTTGGTTCTGTGGGCTTTGAAAACACCATCGTATGTCTTTGATGATTTGTGGAACGAAAGCCGAAATGAATGCAAAATACCCGGCGTTGTTTGAGCCGAGTTGATTCCGTGGGCGGAATCCTTTAAGTGGGGAGGAATTGTAACACCCCACTAATTTAAAAAGGTAATTAACTTTGTGAAACAATTATAATTGTGAACTTAGGTACAATATTATGAGTTAATTACCAAATATTAGTAATGATCACTATTGTTGGGACTTGAATGATTAAAGAAAAATAAAATGTTACTGAATTGAAAAAAATAGGTAATGTACTTTGTCATTTAAATAATGATTAGTATGACATAAGAATCGATTAATTCAGTGTTTAAAAATATTTAGTATAATTATGTCAAAATACTAAATTGGGCATTGAATTGTTAAATAAATGCAAGTTATGGCATTTTAGTTTGTATTTTATTGAAATGAAATTGAAAGACTTAGTGGAAAGGGGTATATTGTATATATGTTCATAGTTAGAGGGTTGGGGGTGGCCAAAGGCCAAACCCCCTCCCTTTTCTTCTTAAATTCGTCCATAAAGACACACACACACATAACATTCATTTGCAAAAGAGAAAAGAGAAAGAAGAAGGATTTCTAGGGTTTTGCTTGGGTGGTCACCAAACTTGAAGATTTAGGGCTAGAAATCACCATTTGGAGCTATCTTTGAAGGTATAACACTTTCCTTTCATCTTTTCTTAATCTCCATTGTTGTTCTTCAAGTTGGAAGAACACAACCCTAAGTGGGTTTTTGTGATGGAGTTGGCAAATGACTCCAATATCTTGAATATGGTAATATTTATAGTTTATAAACGTATTTGATTCATAAATATGAGATTGATTGAGTGAGTTGGTGATATGGAATGAAAACCCAAATTGGAGCTCCATTTGAGCCCCAATGGTGGATGGAAATGGGTTTGTAGTGTTCTTGCATATTTCATATGATAAATTGTGAGTCAAATGTGTTATTTAGGGTCAATGGAAGTTAGTAGGAACTCAATTGGAGTTTCGAAGACTTATTTGTGTATTGGCCATTTAAGAACTCGGTTTGAGTTTGTACGAATTTCATGGAATCATGGAATGGTATGTTTTGGTGTTAATGTGTTTAAAAAGTGTTTATTTATGTTATTAAAGTGTTTTCATATGTTGGGTAACACAAAACACGGGCAAGAACTCAATTTGGCATTTTAGGCCCAAACTGCACGCCAAGTGTTCGGTGAAATGCCACAACGAGTTCCAAAACATTTTGGGATTGAGGTTTAATGCTAAGATGTAATTTTAATCTCTAAAGATAGACCAAATATGTTTAATAATGCTATGGAATTGGTTAGAATTGAATTTGAGCTCAAATGGAGCTCGGTGTTGTCGGTTGGAGCTTTCGATCGTTTTCAGAGTCCGTATGAGCTCCAAGGAATAATGAAATGTTATAAAATGATTCTATTATGTTTATAGGGGTTTAAACGACCTTAATATTCTAAATATGTTGTTGGTAAAGTCCCTTACGAATGTTAGAAGCATTGATGGAAGTTTTGAGGAGTTTGGTGTGCATTTATGTCAAAAAAAATGAAGTTGGGACCTGTCTGGCACAGTGGTCATGCCATGACCACCATATGGTCACGCCATGACCAACCTCCTGCCCCCAAAATTGATTTTGTTCGGTCGGGGGTCGATGCTCGGGTCTTATACGTCCAATGCACTTCTAAATTAAGTGTTTAAAGGGTTTGAAGGCCTTTAAACCATTCCGGACTCCTAGGGCCTCTAATGGACTTAGTGCTTTCGGTTTGGTGTCCCAACATCCTTAGGCCTCTATTAGGGTCTTATATCGTGTTCGGGAGCTTATATGTACGCCGTATGAATACTTATAGGCGAAACGAATCGAAAGAGGCTTTGTTGCGAGTCTTAGCCATTCTCGCAGCTATTGTGGTTATTTTGGAAGGCTTTTGGAATCTTGATAACCAATCACTATGAGTTCTAGTATTAGATTTTCATAAAGTCATATATGATCTACTTGTTGCTTCATGATTGATCAATTGTTGTTGATCCATACTATGGCATTATACGATTGTTGCTTATTCACCCATTTCATCAATGCATGACATATTCGTATACTCGAGGCATCTTGGACCTCATTTGTTTATTATTCCTTTCGTTTGGACTCACCTGGATATCCATGGATTATTCCTGGCCATTTGAATGCCGGATGCCGACGTACTTGCACTGTCGGAAGTCCCATACTTGCTAGGGACAGCCTCGTACTATGCTAGAGGTATCACCACACCCGTACTTGCTTGGGAACCCCGAATTATGAAGGGGCATGTGGTATTTGACCACTCATCTTTTGCATTTGACTTATGCTGTTTGGAGTCATTATGTTGATCATCATTGTATCTATATACCTTGTGTTATATCTAATCTAGTAACTCACCAACTTTATGTTGACCCGTTAGTTGTTAACCTTTTCAGGCACTGACAAGGGTAAGGGCCCGGCCGGTCCGTTTCATTGATTTCGGTTGGAGCTAGCTTAGAGCTCCCCGTCTTTTGGTATAGCTTTTGGATAGCTCGGGTTTGGGGATAGTGGACTCCTTTTTGGCCTTACATGTGAATGAATGTAATCGATTTGATATGTAGCATGTAATTGATATTAGATACTAACCCGACATACTTTGATCCATGAATTATCACACTTTGCATATTATGGGTAGCAAGGTGGGTTGATTCATGTCTATAACTCTGATTAATGGAAAATTTAAATTTGACGCAAATTCCGCAAAGTATTGATATATGAATTATTGTTAATTGTGTGTGAAATACTCTATTTAGTTGTGAGGGTGTTTCACTATGTATATAACGTCCATATATTTTTTTAATACTATTGTTTATTTCTTTACGTTTTCTAAGCCTTTTATACTATTGAGCTGAGCTCGAGCTAATTGATTATTTATCGAGTCGGGCTCGAGTATCAAAATAACTTTCTCGATAGATTCGCGAACTTAATCAAATCTACGTTTATAGGTTTACATTTTTACCTTTCAACATAATAAATATTAGAGTAAATTAAAGAATTGGTCCCTGTGGTTTGTTCAAAATTATGGAAACGGTCCCTCAACTTCCAAAGTTGCACTGATTGGTCCTTTTGTTTCTAAAATTTTTTAAAAATGACGATTTTGCACTTCTTTCAATTGTAAGTTTGGTAATTTCAATTTTGGTCCATTTTCTTAATTTTTCATTTTTGGTTATAAATTTGAAATATATAATGTAATAAATTAAGATTTGATTCGTTATTAATTGATATTATTCTCATTATTATTATTATTATTATTATTATTATTATTATTATTATTATTATTATTATTATTATTATTATTATTATTATTATTAATTATACCTATTTATTTTGTAAAATAAATCTATATTTCTTTACTAAAAATTATTATTATTTATATACTTAATTAGTTAAGCTATACATCTTTTTATGTATTCAATTTTAATTAAAGTTTAATTTATTTATATTTTATTGCTTAAACTATTTGTATAATTTTATTATTTATACTTTTCCATCAAACTATTTCATTACTTTAATAAATTTTGAATTTATGTAAATTTTGATTTAAATTTACTAATTCTTTACGTTTTGTTTCAGATTGCTAATTTTCTATTTTGATTTAAATATTTTGTTACGCTAAAATATTTTTATTTAAATTTATTATTTTATTTGTTTGGATTTAAATATTTTGTTATGCCCGTTAATTTTGATTTCAATTTATTATTTTATTTATTTTGATTCAAAATTTTTCTACGTTAATACTTAAGTGAAAATTAAATACTTAAGTGAAAACAAATAAAACATATTAATGTATAAACTTGTAGATCAAAAAGATTAAAATACTGTATTGAAATCAAAACGTATTGTCATAACAAAATATTAAAATTAAAAAAATAAAATACTAAAGTTAAATCAGAACGTATTAACGTAACAATATATATTATTTTAAATAAAATAAATTAAAAGATAAATATAATTCATTATTTCTAATATCTATAAATATTAATAAATGTAAAATATAAATACAAAATATAATACAATATATTCTTTCTTTCATCTTTAAATATCAATAAATAGATAAGATTTCAATCTACATTCAAATTGTATCTTATGCATACTTATCTATAAATCTAATTAAAAAATATATTATTTGTTTATTTATAAAATTATTTGTAAATTTATTTATTTTTAATATATATTAGTAGTTTTATAATAAGACATTTTTTTAAAACCAAAAAATTAAATAATAAATTTAAATCCAAACGTACTGGCATAACAAAATATTTAAACCAAACACATAAAATAATAAATTTAAATAAAAACATATTAGCGTAACAAAATATTTGTAAACTTAAATCAAAACGTAATGAATTCGTAAATTTAAATCAAAATTTACATAAATTCAAAAATTATTAACGTGATGAAATAGTTTGATTGAAAAGTATAAATAATAAAATTATACAAATAGTTTAACCAATATTAATAAATAAACTGAATACATATAAAGATGCATAACTTAACAAATTAAGTATATAAATAAAAATATTTTTTAGTAAAGAAATATATATTCATTTTACAAAATAAATAGGTATAATTAATAATAATAATAATGAGAATAATAATATAATTAATAATGAATCAAATCATAATTTATTAAATTAATATTTCAAATTTAAAACAAAAAATGCCAATTAAGAAGAGGGACCAAAATTAAAATTACCTAACTTGTAATTGAAAAAAGGGCAAAATCATTATTTTTAAAAATTTTAGAAACAGAAGGACCAATTTAGCAAGTAAAAAGTGGTTTGAGGGACCGCTACTGCAACTTTGGAAGTTGAGGGACCATTTTCATAATTTTGAACAAACCACAGGGACCATTTTTGTAATTTACTCTAAATATTACATATTTATCAGTCACATATAAATTAAATTCATCTAAACCAGTCGAACTCGAATTTGAAAAATATTACATATTCGAGTCCAGCCAAGCATATTCAAGTCGAGCTGATGATAAAATTTTACATTTCAACATAATAAATATTATATATTCGAGTCCATCCGAGCCGAGTCAAGCCGAGCTCGATAGTGTCGAGTTCTTAACCGAGTCGTTCGAGTTTGAAAATGAGACACGAACGAACTCGAGTCAAGTTTTGAGCTCAATTTTAATCATCGAGTTCGAGTTCAAACTTATTGATACTCGACTCGGCTCGATAACACCTCAAGCAAAGCGAATGGCATGTCGTATATGAAATTTATGGCTTTTTTAACTTGCCAATATTTTTAATAGTTTTTTCTAACTTTGGACATGAAAGGTGAAAAGTCAAATACATATTTTTTAAAATAATAAATAATGATAAATAAAGGGTAACTTTGGTAATTCATATTGAATTATGCCACTTGAGATAACATTATGCATCTTGTCACCTTGCTCACAATTCACATGTCCAACTCATAAATCATTATATCTTGATTTGATTTTTTTATTTATTCCTGAATAAAAATAAATAAATAAAACACGATCACATGCAATTATTTATATTATTTCTCTATTAATTATTATTATTACTTGAAAAATAAAAAAGAAAAATCAAAGTCTCCATCAAAATCCTTCCTTGCCTATCTACAAAAACCCCGTCTCCATTCTTCTTCTCAAACCAATCTCCTCATTTTTACATTTTTTCAAAAAAATTATATACAATTTCTTATAAGAAAATGAGAGAAATTCTTCATATTCAAGCAGGACAATGCGGAAACCAGATCGGTGCGAAGTTTTGGGAGGTTGTTTGCGACGAACATGGAATCGATGCAACGGGAAAGTACAACGGTGACACTCATACACAACTCGAAAGAGTAAATGTGTACTACAACGAGGCTAGCGGGGGACGATACGTCCCGAGGGCTGTTTTAGTCGACCTAGAGCCCGGTACGATGGATAGTCTACGTGCTGGGCCCTATGGGAAAATTTTCCGGCCCGATAACTTTATTTTCGGCCAAAATGGTGCTGGAAACAATTGGGCCAAGGGACATTACACCGAAGGTGCCGAGTTAGTCGACTCGGTTCTCGATGTTGTTCGTAAAGAAGCCGAAAATTGTGATTGCTTACAAGGTACAATCATCAATGAAATCTAAAAACAACAATTTAATAAATTTGTTGCATAAATGGCTAAAGTGTATTCTTATTATTGTTATGTGACAGGATTTCAAGTATGTCATTCGCTTGGAGGAGGTACCGGATCGGGTATGGGTACCTTATTGATATCCAAGATCCGGGAGGAATATCCGGATAGGATGATGTTAACATTTTCTGTCTTTCCGTCACCGAAAGTGTCGGATACCGTTGTCGAGCCTTATAACGCCACCCTTTCCGTCCATCAATTGGTCGAAAACGCCGACGAATGCATGGTACTCGATAACGAAGCATTGTATGATATTTGTTTCCGAACCCTCAAGCTCACAAACCCAAGTTGTAAGTCATTTGAAATTAAATCTCGTTTTCAAATGTTCGTTTATCTACTTTTAATGGAATCATTGATAAATAATAATATCATTCTAAAGCAAAACGATCTTAGATGATATCTGAATAAAAAAATTAATGATTGTTTAGGTGACCTGTTTTTTCAAAAAAAAATATCATCGAAAATGAAAGTTTTTTGAATAACATGTTCAAATGTTGATTTTTTAACGAGTTAAATACCATTTTGACCATCCTATTTTAGATTTGTTTTATTTAGCCACTAAATTATTTTTTACCCCAATTTAGCCACTAAACTTTAGTATACTTTTTTACTGTGGGAAAATAAACAAAACTAATGTTTAAATCGGTGCAAAATATGATAGTTTAGTGGTCAAATCGAGATAAATTCCAGTGGTTAAATCAATAAAGAAATGTTTAATGGTTAAATGTGTATGCAAAAAATAGTTTACTTACTGAATCAAGACAAAAATTAGTTTAGTGGTAAAAAAAAAAAAAAAAAAAAAGCCAAAAGTTGGTTGAAAACTCAATTAAAATGTTGCATTTATTGTAGCTTACTTAACTCGTACAATTTGCTAAAATGTACAACTGCTTAATGCAGTTGGAGATTTAAACCACTTGATATCAACCACCATGAGTGGTGTCACCTGTTGCCTCCGGTTCCCCGGCCAACTCAACTCCGACCTCCGTAAACTCGCCGTGAATCTGATTCCGTTCCCGCGCCTCCACTTCTTCATGGTCGGATTCGCGCCGTTAACTTCCCGTGGATCGCAGCAATACCGTGCACTAACCATCCCGGAGCTCACACAACAAATGTGGGATGCCAAAAACATGATGTGCGCCGCCGACCCCCGTCACGGCCGTTACCTCACCGCTTCCGCCATGTTTCGCGGTAAAATGTCGACGAAAGAAGTCGACGAGCAAATGATAAATGTACAAAACAAAAACTCGTCGTATTTCGTTGAATGGATTCCAAACAATGTGAAATCTAGCGTTTGTGACATCCCTCCGACGGGGCTGGCAATGTCGTCGACTTTTATGGGGAACTCGACGTCGATCCAGGAGATGTTCCGGCGAGTTTCGGAGCAGTTTACGGTGATGTTTAGGAGGAAGGCTTTCTTGCATTGGTATACGAGTGAGGGAATGGATGAAATGGAGTTCACGGAGGCGGAGAGTAATATGAATGATTTGGTGTCGGAGTATCAACAGTATCAGGATGCGGTGGCGGACGACGGCGAGGAAGATGAGTATGGACCAGAGGATGAAGAAGAATAAAATTAATTAATTGTGGATATATTTTATTTTTATGTTTTTTATTTTGTGGGCTTGTGAGGTTTTTTCTGAATTTGGGTGTTTTTTTTTTAAATTTTATATCGTGTTCGCCTTATGATATAAAAACGATATATATGTTAATAAATTTTGGTTAATTTGTTATATTATTATGGGTGTTTTATCTTTCTTTTCTCTTATATTTAATTTTTCTATCATAAATTAATTATTTTAATGATAACGATTAGTTGTGTAATAGAGGAAAGTCTAGACGATTAGGTCATGTTTTATTGACGAAAACTTTTTATTAGTTTTCAAATTTAATTTCAAGAAAATGTTTTCAGATTATTTTTTCAAAAAGTAAATGAAAATTCTGAAACTATGTTCAGCTACTAATTTGAGTTTTTAATTTTGAAATTAATAAAAATAAAAAAACATGTTATTAGCATTAGTGGGCTAAATTAATTATTAGGTTTGTTTGAATCTAGTACTTGTTAAATTGTTAGCCTTGTTAATTCGTTAAATTAATGGTTTATTATGAAAAAAAAAACAAACATATTTTCATGTTTTTTTAAGTTTTCGTTCCTCGATGTTATTTTTTCATAAAAGTTCTCAAGTTAATTTTTTCTTTTTGGTTTACTGAAATTTGGACATTATAACCCGGTTCACAAATTATAACTGGTGTCTAATATTCAAATTTCACTAAACCAAAAAAAAAAAATAATAACTTGAAGTTTTTTATGAAAAAAAATAACATGGAGGGACGAAAACGTAAAAAATGTAAAAACATATTGATTTTTTTCATAATAAATCCTTAAATTAATTGCTAAATTTTTATGTTTCATTATTTAGTTAAATTTCTATAATGTATTATTTCATATTTGATCAATACTATTTTGAATAACAGATTGTAAACTTTAAATTAAATTTAGACTTAGAAAGTTATATGTTATAAGGACATTATTAAATTTCATATATACATCTCCTAAACTTTATAATATCATATATACTTAACTTAAATTACAATATAATATATATTCTTCCTAAACATCGTATTATAATATATACACAATTTTAATTATTATCATCACATATACCTCTCTTAAACATCATTAATATCATATACATACACACACACCAAAATTCATTAATTGTGATTATTTTTATAACATTTAAAACTCATAATTAGTGATCGTTATACCCTTACTTATTTCTTCATTTAACTAAACTTCAAACTATCATATTTACCCAACTAAAATTAAAATATCATATCTCTCTTAATAATTTTACATAATTTATTTTTGTAAACTTTACTATATAAATTCTTCATAGTAGACAAATTAACATTAACAATATAATTATGGGAAAATTGTGTCAAATAGCTTTGAGTTTGTATACATTTATGTAGTCTACTTTTTTTTGTGCACATTTGATAGTCAAACTTTTAAAAATGTTTCAATTAGGTAGTTGGGTGACCTGGAAACCAGCAACAACTGGTCACCATCCTTAGGTGGACAGATTTTTCAAGAAAAATGGCATCAATAACTATGGACTTTTAAATTTGTACACATTTATGTGTGTACTTTTCTTTTGTTCACATTTAGTAGTTAAACTTTTAAAATTGTTTCAGTTAAGTAGTTGGGTTACCTGAAAATCGATATCAACAGGTTACTATGTCTATGTGGACATATTTTTATAATTTGGAATAAGAAAAAACCTATGCTGGTTTATTATTATTTTTTTTTATAAAACTATAAAAAGATTCATAAACAAAATGTGTATCAAACTGATAAGATTTCTTTCATTTTATTACAATATATTAGAGCATTAGTTTTCATCTTCTAAACGTGATATGTATCAAGTTGAAATAATATGTTTTATGATACCTACCATGTTTAGGAGTCATTTTAAAGAAGAAAAAAAATAATTATCATCAGATTTTTTATTTTTATGTCATAAAACTTGTCCACATAAGCCTGGTAATTGGTTGCTATCGATTTTCAGGTAACCCAACTACCTACTGAAACATTTTTAAAAGTTTGACTACTAAATGCACACAAAAGACTAGTGCACAACATAAATGTGTACAAACTTAAAAGTACATAGCTATTTGACGTCATTTTTTCTTGAAAAAACTGTCCACGTAAGCATGGTGACCGGTTGGTGCCGGTTTCCAGGTCACCAAACTACCTAATTGAAACATTTTCAAAAGTTTGACTACCAAATGTGCACAAAAAAAGTACAATACATAAATGTGTACAAACTCAAAAATACATAGCTATTTGGCGTCACTTTCCCTATAATTACTGAGGTCCTTTGATTTTTCCCACAGTTTACCTACAACAATTTACAATATATAGGTTTTGTAAGACAAATAAGAAATATATAAATAATCTCGGTTCAATGACAAAATAAAAAAGTTATATATGTTTTATACTCATTTGATTTCAAATTATTATATTTTCTTATTTAACTATTTTTCCTGTAGTTTTCTATATACAATTAACTGATTACATATTATGTTCTTTCTTTTCTTTTTCTTTCTTCGAATTTTATAGTTGTATTTGCATTTTTTTAAATTTAGTATATATTTTTGTTCTATATACATTAATTGTATTTTTTTCAAGTTTGTTTTCGTTTTATAATTATTTTTTAGTTTACTTTTTTTAGTTTTTATATTTAATCTAGTATTTGAGTTATTACTTGTCATCAAATGTTATTAGTTGGGTATATTTTGTGTTAATGATAAGATTACATATATATATATATATATATATATATATATATATATATATATATATATATATATATATATATATATATATATATATATAATCATATATATATTTAGAGTTTAGTTTTATAATAATTTGTTTAATAATCAGTAACGAGAAAATATTTTAATGTTAAAATTACCGGATGAAATTTGTGTATTATTAGTAATTAATATTTTTGTTATAAATATAGGGTTATTTTCATTAGTAAAGAAGTCAGTGTTTTAGACAAACCAAAGTTTCACAATAATTATATTTTTAATATTAATTTGTTTTAAGAGCAAGAATTTATATGGTAAAGGTTTTACAAAATAAATTATATAAAATTACTATGCGGGATATAATATTAAGAATAAATTTAATTGGGTAAATATGATATTATGAAATTTAGTTAAAAAGATAAATAAATAAGGGTATGATGGTCATTCAGTAATATTAATTATGAGTTTTAAATTAATTAAATTAATGATTTTGGATATAAATAATATTCATGATGTTTAAGATAGATATATATGTGATATTAATAACATAAGTTAGGTATGAAGTTTGGAAGAAATATATATGATGCCCAAAATTTAGTTGAGTATATATGACATTATGAAGTTTAGTAATGGTATATATGATATTCTTTCTTTTATAAATTAGGGTTTTATGAAAAAACCAACATGTTTTTTACGTTTTTACAGTTTAGTCCCTCCGTGTTAATTTTTACCAATAAAATCCTAAAGTAATATATTTGTTTGTGATTTTTGGAATTTTTGTTTATTTTTTCAAAAAAATCTTCAAATTTGTGGACTTTTCGGAGAAAAATAGTGAAAACATGTTGGTTTTTTGTGGAGAAAATCAGGGTTGATTATGAAAAAAACAAAACTTTTTCGAAAACCGGATTGAAAATAATAACTTAAGGACTTTCTTAAGAAAAAATAACATGGAGGGACTGAATCGCAAAAAAAATGAAAACATGTTGGGTTTTTTTTTTCATATTAACCCTATAAATTAATTAAAAATAAAACATTTCTCCCATAAATGAAAACATTTCAACGCAAACAAATTCACACGAATACCGATCGAAAGTTTGTTGTTATTTGTTACTAAAGAAATGAAATAACTAACACCATAAATTAATTGTATTAACTATTGCATGAACCTAACATTTTTAATAATGTATTCTAAGAAGATTGACCATGAGCATAACCACGACAATTAGGATATTTTTCCCAAAATGCATCAGCAATAGAATCTCTAAATTGAAGCATTGTCAGTCATGTTCACTAAATACCCTTCTTCAATAAAATTCGAATTTTCACTCAGAATTTCAAGATATTCTTTTTCCATACGTCGTAAATAAACTATCCGCCCTATCTTCCATCATTGCGTGTGAACTACCCATACAACAATAATACATATTTAAGTCTAATTAGCGATAATTAATACAACAATACTTGCGGAATTACGGTAGAATTAAAACTTTTACAACTAATGGATCATAAATTAGTCATCCGAATATAAGTATTAAGGGATAATTGTGAAAAAAAAACCCTTCAATTTGTTAGTTTTTTGTGATTAAAACAACAAACCATTTTTTTGTTGCATAGATTACCCCGAACTAACTAAAAATCAGTAAATCAAGGTTTTATCAATGAGTAACCGGTTGAAACTAGTTATTAATCTTACGTGGACCGGTAAATAATCTACGTGGTATAAATTTTAATTGTTGAAAGCGGTTGACAAATATTATACATCATTTAAACCCTCGTTGATAATTTTTAGTTGTAATTTTTAAACGGGATTACATCATCTATGAGGGTTTAAATGATTTGTAATACTCGGCAACCGGTTTCAACAATTCCACGTAGGTTATTTACCGGTCCACATAGAATTAATAACCGGTTTCAACCAGATACTTATTGATAAAACCTTGATTTACTGACTTTTAGTTCGAGGTTTTCTATGCAACGAAAAATGGTTTGGGGTTTCAATCATAAAAAGCTGACAAGTTTGGAGTTTTTGCGCAATTATCCCAAGTATTAAAAGGTTACAGGTCATGATCCTGCAAACAATTAGTTAAGGTCCAGAAGTCAACTACCCAAAACCCAACACAATATCTAGTCATACCGTTAGTCTCGAATCTACTATCTTCAACAATAAGTCTGAATGCATCCCGCGTGGTATCACAAAACCTGTAAAATATTAACAACTAAAATGCAAACAATAAAGTTGTTTAGTGAATTCCAAGATTAATATATATAACAATTACACAGTAATGATGTCATGCATTCCAATTAGTTCAGCCATTATCAAACATTTGACAATAAGCAATTTATAACTCATGTGATGGTTCACCTCACCTCGTTGAAGACTATTGATTTTCCATATTTATTACCATAGAATTCTAAATTATTATTACGATTAAATTACATAATTCATATCCACAAGTTCCACTTTTACTGCCCGGCCTAGCCGAGTCAATGTGTGAAACTAATTGTAGGTCCCAAAAGGTTTCCCTAGTGAATTGTTCTAAGCTGTAGGAGGGGGGGGGGGTTGAATACAACAATTTAAAACTCAACACTCTTTTCTCAATGTTTGTGTATATTATTAACAAGTGTTAATTACAAACAAGCTTGACAGCGTAAAGGTTCAAGCTGAGATGATAGAAACAACATATGTTTAACTAATCTAAGACACACTCAGACTAGATACAATGAATACACTCACTAAGATGAACTCACTGATTTTACAAGACACAGATGGACAGCTTGAATACGAACAACTTGGACACACGTTACTGTTTTATTCAAGCAGACTTGCATGCATGGAAAAACATACTTCAATGCACGATCTGAATTTCTCACTCTTGGTTATCTCACAATCCTTAGAAGCTTCCTTTTATACTCTCACTGAGAATCTCAGTCAAGCTTCTTCATTGGACGATGAGATAGTGGGATGTCTTTCCAAAAAGACAAAACAACTTTTCTGCACATTCTGATAAAGCAAGTGTTAATTACAAACAAGCTTGACAGCGTAAAGGTTCAAGCTGAGATGATAGAAACAACAGATGTTTAACTAATCTAAGACACACTCAGACTAGATACAATGAATACACTCACTAAGATGAACTCACTGATTTTACAAGACACAGATGGACAGCTTGAATAAGAACAACTTGGACACACGTTACTGTTTTATTCAAGCAGACTTGCATGCATGGAAAAACATACTTCAATGCACGATCTGAATTTCTCACTCTTGGTTATCTCACAATCCTTAGAAGCTTCCTTTTATACTCTCACTGAGAATCTCAGTCAAGCTTCTTCATTGGACGATGAGATAATGGGATGTCTTTCCAAAAAGACAAAACAACTTTTCTGCACATTCTGATAAAGCAGACTTGTCTTCATGTGGCAGAATCTTTATCTTTTTATTTTTGTCTCTGTTGCATAAGGCTTTAACCAAAAGAGGAATGTCAACTTTGCATCTTTCTTCTTTTGTGAAGGCCATTTTGATATAAGAAATGGTCTGTCACCCATTTCAAATATCCTCTTTGTCTTCATGTAACAGAACAGCGTAGGCAGCTTTAGCATCTTCTATTTTCCACTTTGTCTTCGACTTTGTAAACTGATCTTGTAGTCCAAAACAATACATGAGGACTTGGAAACATATTTCATAAAGTGTTTAGCCTGTTCACAAAGAACATGTTCTGTTCACAAAGAACAGAACACTTAGAATTTGTCCAAGCTGCTCAACAGAAAAGAGCAGCGTAGACTAGACATGACATTGGGGCGGGGCGGGGATCTCAGTTCCCATCCCCATCCCCGCTTCTTAATCCTCTCCCCCATCCCCGGCCCCATCCCCGTTGGGGAATGAGTTTCTGCCCCATCCCCGTCCCAATCGGGATCGGGGATTCCCGTCGGGGAATCAGGTTTTTCAAGTTCCTAAAATATTATTAAGTTTAAACTATAAATAGTATTTAATAGAAAAATTCATGTAAATAAACTTTAGAACAAATCAATTCAAACATATTTGAGTTATTTACATATATACTTTATAATTTATAATGAAACTAAAACAAAGAAATGTTTGCAAAAGATTTATAAAACCACTAAAATGGAAAAAACAATAGTATTTTAATCTATAGAAAAGTCATATACAATGATATTTAATATATTATAAAAAATGTAATGATTAATTTACATTGTAAAGTTAAAAATATATATATATATATATATATATATATATATATATATATATATATATAATAATAATCTATAATAAAACATAAAACACAATCGGGGCCGGGTACGGGTTCGGGGATTCAAGTGTCTCCCATCCTCATTAATTTAAATCGGGGATTCCCCATCCCCGTCCCCATCCCCGGTCAACTCGGGGATTCCCCGGTCAAATCGGGGTCGAGTTATGGGTTCCCCGTCGGGTATGGGTTTTTTTTGCCATGCCTAGCGTAGACAGTTTATGTCCAGCCTGTTCAGCAGACAGAACAACTTGGACAATCTGCCTTTGTTGCAACGAATGCAACAGGGTAAACAACTTTGACTTATATTGCAAATCACTTTTCAGGTTTCAATAAGGCATTAACAGACCTTAAATTATACCTTCAAGTGCATCAAACATGTTTGATTAAAAACCTCCCCCTAAGATGTAGAGCAGGTTTGACTGAGACCTTTTTGTGCCTAACAATCTCCCCTTATTTGCAATAATCAGTCTAAGCTGATTTTATCAATAATCACTATATATTATTACAATACATTTTGCTGAAATGAAATTATAACATCAAGGTAAAGTAAAAGATCAGTTTATACATACTGATTTCTGATTACATAAACAACACATGTTTTACAAGAGTACAACTAATGTACTAATGTTGATTACAACTAATGTAAAGTAAAAGTTACAACAAATGCAACAAAGTACAACTAATGTACACAGAAATCTCAACATATTGGACTGTTGATGATGGGAGCAAGTAATGGCAAGCCTGTCCAACTGATGGACAACTTCCATTCTTCATCTACTCAGGTAGTAGATGGACTTCAAGGCAGTGGTGGCACTCTTTCTTCAAACATCTCTTCAAGCTGTTCCCTGGTTTCATCCAGTTCTTCCATTTCAACTTTTAGGAACATGAAACTGGGATGTTGAAGCTCCCCTCTTTCATAAAAGCCTCTGAGCTGATCCCAGATGGCTGCTCTCCACTTTATAGATTGCCTAAAGGAATTAGCAAGTCTGAAAGTAATAAGCTGTTTGAGACCAACCTTGTGCAAGTCTGATGCTCTTTGGAAGCACTTTTTCTTTGTAAGGGGATGTACAAAAAATACCCCCAGCTCAGGTTCTTCAATCAACTTATCTTCCTCATGTTCCACTCCTTTAGGCAGGCTGTGGTCTACTCCTTTGATTTCCATGGCTACATCACCTTGTTCAATCATTATCAGGAGTTCCTCCAGCTCTGTATCCTTTCTCCTTCTCTTGGCCTTTATCTTGGGTGTAGCCACTGAGGTACCCTTGATCTGTTCTTATGTGATCAGGCCAAGATCCTTCACTCTCTCCAATAACTTTTTGACATATGCCCTGACAGTCCTAGCTGTTTCAGATTTAGACTGGCTCAGGGCAACTGCCAACTCCACCCATTCTCTGAATCCCATTTGTGCAATATCAGTGTGTTTATATGCCTCCAGTTCTGGACCTTCAGCACCAATTCTAGTTATCTGTAACTTCCACTATTTGCCTTTTCTTGAAATGGGAACATCTTTGACAATTGGTTCCCTGGCAAGTCTTCTGTCAGCAACATCAAAGAACTTTTTCCTTGCCAGGTTGTCAAAGTGAATTTGGGCTCTTGCAGACGAGGATGCTTGCTTGGATTTGGTCACTGAGACATGAGCACCATGTTCCTTTTCACCTTCCTTTTCAACCACTGATTCCCTAGCAACCTCAAGCAACTTTCTCTGCACATCCATAGAAGGCATTTTAATTTTACTTGCCTCTTTGAATGCAAAGGATCTTGCAGCTTTGGCAGAGGCTTCTTCTTTATTTAGTCTTTCAAGGGCTTGGAGTTATTCATCTCTGTATTCATAGTATTTCTCCATAGAAACACCCATTTCTTTAGCTCTTGCCTTGTCGAACTTTAGCTGTGCAGCTTTTAGGTAGTCAGGGTCTACAGATGCTTTCTTCTTTCCTTTAGCTGTTGTGGTTGGAACAGCTTCAGGAACCTCTTCCTCTTCTTCTTCTTCTTGCAGTATCAGATGTCTCCTTCTGCTTGGCCTGTCCCCAGGAATGGATTCCTCCCCCTTAGTTTGTGCAGGGTTTGGAGATCCAGCCTGAGTAGGCTGAGCAGCTTCAACTTGATGGGAGACATCCTCAGTGGGACCTGTTTGTGATACACCTGCTGCTTGACCAACAGATGCTGATTTCTCCTTAGAAGGAGAAGAAGATTTCTCCCCCTTAGACTTAGTGTTTGAGGCAGATAACTTCTCTCCCTTTGAAGGAGATGGCACATAGCCTTCAACATGTGGTCTGCCTGGAGAAACAAATTCAGCAGGCGCAGCAGCAGTTTTGGCAGCAGGTTTGAGGCCAACCAGGCTATGCACTAGGAAAGCCAGATTGTCCTTAACCTCTGCAAGCTGGGTAAGGCAGGTCTGAAGAGAGGTTGATTGAGAAGCAGCAATGGAGGACAGCTTTGAGAGGTTTTCTCTGTCAGTAGCTATGAACAACAAACTTTGAAGCTGTGTAAGATGTAGTTCAAGAGAGTCTTGCACATCATCAAGGTTTGATGACACAATTTTGGACAGAGAGATAATGAGAGTGTTTAAGCTGGCCAATGTAGATGGAAGGGTAGTAGTACGAGTATTAAGGAGAGTGGACAGCTGTTGGGAGACAACTGCCATGGAGGACACAGAGTCCTGTTGAGTGGAAAGGATAGAGGAGAGGGTAGTGGAGATAGTTTGTAGCTGTGCAGTGAGTGCAAGCAGCTGTGAGGACTGATCAGCTTGAGGAGGGGTTGGAAAGGAACTCCTGAACAAATCAAAGAATCCTTTGAGCTGTGCAGACACAGAGTCTAAGATTATGGATGGTAGGGAGATCATGGAATTTTCCAAAGAGCCAACTTTGTTGGTCAACAATGATATCTGATCCTTCAAAGGAAGATCTTTGGGGGATGGAGGAGTATTGGTGGACTGTTTTGATTGTGTAGATGGTGAGGAATGAGAATGGGATGAGGATGAGGCAGGTGTTTGAGGATGTGATGGGGAAGGTAGGGATACTTTGGATAGATGTTCCATAGTCTGGGCATAAGTAAGATGGCCCAGCTTTGAAGGGTCAATGGATCCTTCAGCAGTGGCTGTAGCTGCTTCATCAGGAGAAGGGGTAGAAGATGATGTCCTTTCACATGCTTCTTGTTTTGCAGCACCTTCATCAAAGCCTGGGGTGGTTCCCTCAGAAGCACCTTGGTTTATAGGTGCCTCATCATAGGGAGATGGGATGTGCATTTCAACATCAGCAGTGGTGAAACCTGCTGATGGAATTTGCATTTGAGGAGCAGCCTCACCAGAGGGATGGTCTGTTCCCTGTGGTTCATCAGCTTGGGAGGTTGGTCATTCAGCAACTGTTGGGTGTACAAAAGCTGTATCACTAGGAGCAAAGTTTGAGGTTGATCTACTGGATGGTCTAGTCCAGTAGGTTTGGCACCTCGTGCAGACTCAGGTTGTGTTAGAGAAGTATGGGGTGGAGACTGTGTGGACTCAGTGTGGAGTGGAGTGAACTCCTGTCTTTCAATATCCTCAGCCTGTTGGGAGGCTGGGATAGTTGATGTGGTAGTCTCCATATGTACAACTGGTTCCTGTTGGGAGGAACCAGAGGGTCTAGGCTGACTCAGGGTGGACGCATGTTGGAGTGAAGCCTACTCCAATGATACTGGTCCTTCTCCCAAAATAGGAGAGGCAGCATGGGTTGCTTCTTTTTCAACTGACCCTTGTTGAGAAGAGTCAGAGGGGCTGGATTGGGTAGGCGGTTTCTTCCTAGCTAAGGATTTTCTCCTGGAGTATTGTGACAGTGTGGGGGATTGAGGAGAAGTAGCAGGGAATTATGTTTGGACTGGTGGTGAGACTGGGTCAGATACAGGGTGGTTAACCTGTTCCATGGTCTCAGGTGCCACAGAGGCACCAACCACAAAGGCTTCAGGTTCAACAGATGAACCAGAGTGAGAAGTCTGCTCCCCCTCAGCCACAGAGGCTGATGGGGGCAGACTTTGACTTAGCTGTTTTTGCCTTCTTGCGGACAGGCTCAGCTTGAGTCGATTCCAAGACCCTTTTTACAACTTTGGGCCTGGATTTGGATTTTCCCTTGGCAGCAGTCACTGGATCCACCCTCACAGTAGAGGGTCTTTCCACCATACCAAGCAACCTCCTCATAGGTGTAGATAGAGGAGGCTCATTTGGGAGTACAGGGGTGTAGAAAACTCTATTCCCAATCACTGGGAAGGCAGCAATAAGTAACATAGGCTGAGAGTTAGGGGTGTTCAAAACCGGATATCCAAATTTCGGATAGTGAATTTTGCTATTCGAATCCGAAATTTCGGATATCCGAAAATCGGATATCCGAAATTTCGGATTCGGATATCGAATTATCCGAATATCCGAAAAATATCCAAAAATTCATATTTTTTAATTTTTTAAAAAAATTAAATCTAATATTTAAATATCTAAATTACAAATTCATATATCCAAATAGATATTAAAAATAAATATATCAAAAACTAAATGTATACGGAATTATTTTACTCAAAACGACTAAAAAAATATAAAAAAAACTAAAATTTATAAAAATATTAGTTAATAAATCTATAATACTAAGATAAAACTCAAAAATATACATTAGAATAATAATAAACACTCAGTATTATGTAAATGATCAATACTAAAGATATAAAAAAAATGTTTAAAAAAATTATTTTTTTGGATTTTCGGATATCGGATTATCCGAATATCCGAAAATCTGGAATTTTACTATCCGAAAATCCAGATATCTGAAATTTTGGATAGTTTCGGATCGGATTTTCATATTTTTGTTTCGGATGCTCGGATTCGGATATTTTTGAACACCTCTACTGAGAGTTATAGAGATGCTCACCACAGACATGCTTGAATATGAGGCTCAGAAACCTTGGGTATCTAACATCAGCTAGACGTGTTTCCTGCTACACCAGGTTCCTCAAATTCACGAAAATCCACCGAGCCATGTCCAGAGTAGTCTCATCTACAAGCTGTACGACTATTAGGATTTCATCACGGCTAAGCTGGTCAAAAGAACCAACTTTGCTGCTGAAGCACATTACCACAGAGGCAAATAAGAAGATGTAAGTAGGTGAGAGATCCTTTCTGAACAGAGTAGCTCCAACTTTGGGTTCTGCTACACCACAGAATTGTAGCAAGTTTCCCATCTGATCATTTTCAGGTTGTGGCTGGTCATACTTTTCAGCCACAGGGAGATGAAGAACTTCCCTGATAAGACCAGTAGTGATCTCAATGGTCTGAGTCCCATTGAGAATGATTCCCCTTTTGATTTTGGTTGCTGGGTTATAGGCACAGGTGTACCAAAATTCATACACCATCTCCTGGTACAGGACACCAGGAGATGCAGTCATTGCATAGTGTAGAGGGTGAACCTTCAGAAATTCCACCATATTCTCATAACCTTTCCCCACATAGTTTTTGGGAATGGATAGGTTGGCAATGTAGTTCGTGGGTTTCAAGGTAAGCATCGTGGTAACGGATGGATGTTTCTCAACATCCTTACCAACGAACACTGGAAGCAAAGGTTATTTTGGTGAGCCATTTTGGAGTAGTGGAAATATGAGTACTGGACACTTAGTCGAATTTAGGGTTCTTTGGCAGTTATGGTAGCAGTAGAGGAAGAAGAAGATGAAACAGTAGAGGAGATATTTATAGGATTCAAATGTGAGTTGGTAGGAGGGAGAGAGAGGTTTGGGCAGTTGATTTGAAATGTTCTTTTAACAGAAAACGGAACGGTTGTCCATGTCAGAACGGTTGTCAGACCACTTGAACCTTTATATTCACTAACACACGTTAACACACATTATCCATAGATGATTAAGTTAACTAAATACAGAAATTAAGTAACTTAATTATGAAGAAAGGTAATTAAAACTGATGTTCTAAGTTGTTGGTCAAACCTGTGATGAACAGGGTTCATCACAAACTGTTCATTCCTCAAGCTGTTCATTCAACCTGTGCAACTATGCAAGAACATGTTATGTTCAATAGCTGATCAGGTTACAAGACAATGTCTTGTATGACAGATTGAGAGAGTGAGCAGGTTGGGGGTTTGATCAACAGAACAGGTTTGAAGTGAAAGCTGATGGTTTCAAACCTGTTATACGTTCAAGCTGTTCAAGTTTACAGAAATTGGCTAAGTGTAGAACATGCATAGCCTGTTCTGTCTAAGTTGTTCTGAAAAACTTGAGCAGTTTGAGACATATAATGCCTTAGAACATTAAGGACACTTAGTCACTTTTATTTAACATGCCCAGCTTGCTAACAATATAATTAAACATGTTTTCATCAAGAGGCTTGGTGAAAATGTCTTCAAGCTGTTCATCTGTGGAAATAAAACTTACCTCCACATTACCATTCTGGATGTGATCCCTGATGAAATGATGTCTGACTTCTATATGCTTTGTTCTGGAATGAAATACTGGATTGTTGGAGATGGCTATAGCACTTGTATTATCACACAGAATAGGAGTCTTCCTATATACAAGTCCATAGTCTTCAAGCTGATGCTGCATCCACAGAATCTGCCCACAGCAGCTTCCAGCAGCAATATACTCAGCTTCAGCAGTAGAAGTAGAAACTGAGTTCTGCTTCTTGCTACACCAACTTATCAACTTACCACCAAGGAGTTGACATCCACCTGTTGTGCTTTTTCTGTCTAGCCTGCAGCCTGCAAAATCAGAATCTGAATATCATGTTAGCTCAAGACTTGAGTCTTTGGGATACCAAGTACCCAAACCTAGTGTACCCTTAAGGTATCTGAAGATTCTTTTTACAGCAGCTAGATGGGATTCTTTAGGATCAGCTTGAAACCTAGCACATAAACAAGTGGCAAACATAATATCTGGTCTACTAGCAGTTAAATATAGCAAGCTCCCAATCATGCCTCTGTAAGCTGTTACTGAAACAACTTTGCCACTGGCATCTGCATCCAACTTTACATTGGTTGCCATTGGGGTTTTGATAGGAGAACTTTGATCAAATTTAAACTTTTTCAAAAGATCTAAAGTGTAGTTTCTTGGATATATGAAAATTCCATTTGAGGTTTGTTTAACCTGTTATCCTAAAAAGAAAGTAAGTTCTCCCATCATACTCATTTCATATTTTGATTTCATGAGTAGCGAAAAATTCTTGCATAATGCTCATTAGTAGAACCAAATATTATGTCATCCACATAAATTTGAACAAACATAATATCAGACTTCACCTTCTTTATGAACATTGTGGTATCCACTTTACCTCTGGAATAACCATTGCTCATAAGGAAATCAGTTAGAGTGTCATACCAGGCTCTAGGGGCTTGTTTTAGACCATAGAGGGCTTTGTCCAACTTATAGACAAAACCTGGATGATGTTCATTTTCATAACCTGGAGGCTGCTTGACATACACTTCTTCTTGCAGTTTTCCATTCAAAAATGCACTCTTTACATCCATTTGAAATACCTTCATACTCCTGTGGTCAGCGTAGGCTAGAAACAAACGAATTGTCTCTAACCTGGCCACTAGAGAAAATTGTCAGGATCTAAAATATGAATTACCAAGACTAACTGATTTGAATTTATCAGAGTATAAATCAATAATCTTGCTTTGAATCAAAGTTTAATCAAGAAGTTTGCGGAATAACACTTAATTATTTTGACAAAAACTTTCAGAATCAATAATAAATAAACACACAGGAATTAATCAAGACTGTTTGTATTGCTGAATTCATCAATTACAATCACCTCTAATCTGTTTGATTAGACGAAGAACACAAACTGTTCTTAGGGTTTTACAACCTTAGAGGCTTATGAAAACTTAATCAATAAAGCAATTACAGACTCAAAATATGCAGAAACTCCTCTATATAATAGGACGACCTATTCTCTGTATTTATATTGCTTCTTGATATGTTTCCTTGACGAACTATGACTTCTTTGATAGTAGATATGCTGGAATCTTCATGTAGATATCTTTTCCTGAAAATCAGCACTTTCTGTTTCTGAAACTGTTGAGCAGCTTGAATCTCTTGACAGCATGAACTGAGCAGCTTGAGTAGTTTTGCTCTGGCAGCTTGAACTTTTATACTGGCAGCTCGAGTTTCTTCAACTAGCAGCATGAACTTTGGATTTACAAGTAAAATCTACTAACAGTCTGAGAAGTCTAAACTAACAGCTTGAATGTACTTAAACTATTTCCCAACAATCTCTCCCTAACTTAAATTCTTTACACAAGACTTTAAGTTCTATACAAGAATTGGAAATGAATAAGTAAACTGTTATTTACAAACCAAGGCTTACAAAAACTCACAACTGTGCAAGTTTATGATCTATAGCCTTCAAAAATTCTTTCTTCATCTCTTCTTTATCACAAGATATTCTAGCTGATTTAATTTGCAGCAGCATATCTTTTGAAAAATTGTAAAAATCAAGATTGAAGAAGATACCAAATCCATCTGTGAATTTGATTCTGAATGTCTTTGACTTGACAAACAGATCAATCTGCTTGATCTTTTTCCCTTTCTTTTCAGCATCTTCTATCTCTTGTCTTGCAAACTCAGGGTCAACCACTGTACTTAGATCTTTGATGAGTTGCTTGACTTGAGGAAGAGCAGACCTCACTTGTGTAACTCACCCTATATTGTACATCTTTATCAATTCATCTCTGGTCAGCTTCTGTACTATCTGCCAAAAAGTGTCATACTCCTCTTCAGGTCCAGACTCTCTTCTGATTACAAACTTCATTCTCAAGTCACGGTCATCCAGTGACTTAGCAAACCAGTAGTTGATTTGAGGCTTTGTAAAATCATGCTGATCAATCAGCTTCTATATCTCCATAGCCTTTTGTAGTTGTTGCTCAAAGAGCACCCTTTTAACCGATGAAGGAATAGAGACAACTGCTTGATCAGAGGGAGCAGGTGCACTGGCACCAGCTTCAGCTTGGACTGATTGGGTTGATGGTTGGACTTCTTGGGATGGTTGAGCTTCTGGAGAGACTTGTGTTCTCTGTCTTTTGTCCATCTCCTTATCATGAATCTCCTGCAGCCTTTCAGTAGACATGGACTGAGCCATTTTCTTTGGAATACCTGCTGCAAAGGCAAAATTGATAAGAAATCTTCTATGCTCAGCCTTGGAATGCCCTGTTGGCATCTTTCTTTTCCTTGCTCCTTGCTTGACTACAAACCCCTTTAAGTAATCACCTAAAGTCTCATCATCATCCATTGGGGTTTGGGCTTGCTGCTCTAATTCTTTGTCTTGTTCTTCTGCTAATTTTCTGGCAACTTCAGCATCAAAGGCAATTTGGGCTTCTTTTGAAGAGAATTTATGCTTTGGAGACTCAATGAGAATGCCCTTGCCCTTGTCTTTTGTAGCAGATGTTGTAGCTTGGATTGTGCTTGATGGAGCTTGAATACCTTCCTTGATTACAACTCCAGTAGCTTTTGAAGGAGCAGCTTGAGTTTCTAGGCTAACAGCATGAGAAGCTGTTGGGACTGCTAGCCTAGAAACTGGAACTGTTGGTGCTGCTTGGACTGTTGTTGTTGGAGCTGCTTGGACTGATTTGGGAACCTCCTGATTCTCCCCCTTTTTTGAAGCATTGGTTTGGTCAGAAGGACCCACAACCTTTGCCCCTTGGGTTTGAATCATCTGCTCTAATTTCACAATTTTATTTCCACAGAGAGTGAAGCCTCTGTGTAGAAAATCCATACGCTTATTTTGAGCAGCCTCTGCCTGCCTGAGAGCAAAAATTTGAGCTCCCTGTGCAGCAATGATGGACATTTGATGGTCCAACATAGCTACAACAGGTTTGAGCCTGGGATCCGTTAAGAGCATTTGTTGCAGACTAGCCTCAAGATCAGAGAACACCTGAGGTGTTTGTGATCTATCACTGACATTAAGACCAGAGGTAGAAACTTCTGGGCCCCTCTTTTCTTGGTTCTGGGGACTTCCAGCTTGTGTTTGCACACTTGCTGTTGCCATGGGCGTGGTCTTAGCTATGTTGGCACTGTCCTGTGCCTCTTGTGCAGAGACATCAGTAGTGCCAGCCACAGAACCCATATGAACCATCTCTGAAGAGATGTTCACCTCCTGAGAGAGGATGGGAGTTTTCTCAATGGGTTCCCTTTGGATATTCTGTGCAGGAGTATCCTCCTGCACAGGGATATATGGCTCTTGCTGATGGGAGGAGGAGGAAGGAGCTCCTGGTCCCCTTTTTCTTTTGTATATGTTTCTGAGTGGGCGTGTTGGCTGTACAAAAGGATCAGAGGGAGTTTGTGTATTATGAGGAGTGGGTTGGGGTCTTGGGGGTGTAGCAGTAATGTTAGGCTGAGCCTGCTCAAGACCCTCTCCTCTGTGTCGTGGAATGATGTTCATCATTGCAGAAGGCAATGGAACATCTATACTTACAAAATTGGCACTTGGCTTTAATAGCCTTTTGATTGAAGACAGTGAGTGCCTATGGGAAACATGTATCCGTTTATGTAAATGTGAAGATGTGCAGGTGTGTGCAATAATTTCTGCCAAAAATCTAGGATACATCAAAAATTTCCCATTCTTTAGGGAATGATGCCTTAACATCCCCTGAAAAATCATGTTAGAAAAATTGAACTGTTGGCCAGTAGAAAAGCACACTAAGGCAGTGGCAATATTTGAAGAAAACTCAGACCAACCAGTTCTTTTGGGGCTTAAACATTGCTGAATAATGTGCACAAGGTATTTCCATTTAGGAGAAAAATGTGCCTTAAGAAAAGTAAAAGAATCAGCAGGGCCCCTATAACCAATATTTTGAAGACCAAAATGTAAAGCTTGAAGGGATAGGTCGGTTATACCTGAGGCATCTTGAAGATGCAAGTGATGTCGGATGGATTCCTCAGTGATATGGATATCAGTTCCATCAATCTTGGAAAGGAGGGTAGGCACTCCATTGATGGTTTGAATAGATGCATGGTTCCAAAACTGTTCTATATGGGAGATGTATATAGTAGGGTTTATGGATAGTGCATGATGAATATGGGAGTGCTTGAGGAAATCCATCATTGTATGGAACGGTTGGAGTTCAGCATGTTTCAGAGTGTATGGGAGGCAGTTGTGTTCTTTTACGAACTCCATGGATGAACAAACGATGGTTTTAGGGTTTGAAAGAAGAATGTGTGATTCGTTCAGAGAGAAAGCAGAAGGCCGTGGAAGAAGAATATGTAACTGGTAGTTACAACTGAACGAAACCGGGACCTTTAAAGGTTTCGAAAAGTTGGGTCCCGCGCACACATTTTGAAAATTACCCAAATACCCTGCACACTTTGACAGATCAAGTGAAAAGAACTAGCAGTCCGAGAAAATGAACTAGCAGCATGAGAAAATACTCATGCTGTTAGTGTAAAATTGGGCAACTTTTCAATGGAACAGTGTCTCCCCCTTAAATTAGCATACTGAGTAGATAATAATGAAAACCAATTAATCCATGTTTACCATACCAATATTTGATACTAGGAAAGTGAACCTTCCTATATCAAAAGGTTTTGTAAATAGATCAGCTAGCTGATCATCTTTATGTATTTTGGTAACTTGGATTAATTTCTTTTCATTACATTCTCTGATGAAGTGAAACCTGATTTCTATATGCTTGGTTTTTGGGAATTTCACTAGGTTTTGCACAATGCTAATTGCACTTGAATTGTCAATACAAATAGGAGTGGATAAGAAATTCATACCATAGTCTCTTAGCTGATTTTGAATCCACATTACCTGGGAGCAGCAGCTTGCAGCTGCTACGTATTCTGCTTCAGTGGATGATGTGGAGACAGTTGTTTGCTTTTTGCATTGCCAAGAGACCAGTCTTGCTCCTAAGTATTGACATCTACCAGTTGTGGATTTCCTGTCAATGTTGCAACCACCATAGTCACTGTCAGAATAAGCAGTTAGTTCAAAAGGAGAGTCTTTAGGATACCATAGGCCTAAATGTGGTTGGCCTTTAAGATATCTAAAGATTCTTTTAACAGCAACCAAGTGAGAATCCTTTGGAGAGCATTGAAATCTAGCACACACACAGAGAGCAAACATAATATCAGGTCTTGAAGATGTTAGATACATGAGAGATCCTATAAGGGATCTGTATAGATGAATGTCCACATTTATGCCATCTTTGTCTGTATGGAGCTATTTATGAGGATCCATTGGAGTGCTTGCAACCTTTGTGTCTTGATAGCCAAACTTTTCCAGTATGTCTTTGACATACTTTGATTGA
>JAANYP010005995.1:12063-82584 GCA_020465985.1 Centrapalus pauciflorus | reverse complement strand
TATCGCAAAAGAAATCCCGATCGCCAAGCCGCAGGCACCTTTCCCGAGTCGGTTAAAAAGGGAAAAGGACGAGGCCCAATTTCACAAATTCCTTGAGCTATTTAAGCAATTGCATATTAATTTACCTTTTATTGATGTTATCTCACAAATGCCTACTTATGCTAGGTTTCTCAAGGATATCATCACCAACAAGAGGAAGCTCGAAGGAATCTCGGCTGTGGTAATGAATGAGGAGTGCTCGGCGATGCTTCAAAACAAACTACCTCAAAAGCTAACGGACCCAGGGAGTTTTACTATTCCTTGCCACATTGGTAGTTTAGTTATCACGAATGCACTTGCGGATCTCGGGGCAAGCATAAATTTGATGCCCACTTCTTTATATGAAAAATTGCATTTAGGAGATCCGCAACCGACCAAAATGAGCATTCAATTGGCTGATCGGTCAATAAAGTATCCAAGGGGAGTAGTTGAAAATGTGCTTGTTAAAGTTGATAAATTTGTGTTCCCCGCGGATTTTGTGATCCTAGATATGGAAGAAGATAGTCGTGTACCCCTTATCTTAGGGAGGCCATTTTTGGCCACTTCACGAGCTATCATTGATGTGTTTGATAAAAAGCTTACATTGAAGGTCGGTAATGCGTCGGTCACATTTTCAATTGATAAGGCCATGCAACATGCATCATTTATGGATGACACGTGTTACCACGTGCACGCATTTGAAGAAGCTTTTGATTTTGATTTTTCATCTCTTTTGTCATACAACTCCAAGGACATCTACTCAATATATGAAGGGAAAAAGATTGTTGATTTTGAAAAAATTTTGGAGGAGTCGACACCATTGTCGACCGTTGATCCACCCATGTTTCCTTTGGATGTTGATTCCGTCTCTCATTATCATAATTCTTGTCGGGTTAAGTCATCTCTTGAAGACCCACCAATTCTTGAGCTCAAAGAGCTCCCAAGCCATCTCGAGTATGCATTCCTACTTGAGGAGTCTAAGTTGCCGGTTATAATTTCATCGAGTCTTTCGGGCGACCAAAAAATTAGACTCCTCAATATTCTTTGAGCCCACAAAGGGGCAATTGCATGGAAAATTATCGACATCAAGGGTATTAGTCCTTCGTTTTGCACTCATAAAATTTTGATGGAGGAGGACTACAAACCCGTTGTGCAAAGACAACGTCGTTTGAACCCAAACATGATGGAGGTGGTTAAGAAAGAGGTAATTAAGCTTCTTGATTCCGGGTTTATATATCCGATCTCGGATAGCCCGTGGGTGAGTCCGGTACAAGTTGTGCCCAAAAAGGGTGGCATGACTATCGTTCATAATGAAAACAATGAGATCATACCAACGAGAACGGTAACGGGATGGCGAGTATGCATCGATTATCACAAACTCAACGATGCCACCCGTAAGGATCACTTTCCTTTGCCGTTCATGGATCAAATGTTAGAACGATTGGCCGGAAATCAATTCTATTGTTTTCTTGATGGATTTTCGGGATATTTTCAAATTCCCATCAATCCCGATGACCAAGAGAAAACAACTTTCACTTGCCCATATGGAACGTATGCTTATCGCCGGATGCCTTTCGGGTTGTGCAACGCACCTGCCACTTTCCAAAGGTGTTTGATGGCAATTTTTCATGATATGATTGAGAGCTTTATGGAAGTTTTCATGGACGATTTTTCGGTCTATGGAGACTCATTCGATTCATGCCTAGCAAATCTTGATCGCATGCTTGCTCGTGGTGAGGAAACAAACCTCATTTTGAATTGGGAGAAGTGCCATTTTATGGTACAAGAGGGAATTGTCTTGGGACACAAGATCTCAAGTGTGGGAATTGAGGTAGATAGAGCCAAAATTGACACTATCTCGAAGCTTCCTCCCCCCAGAAATGTGAAAGGCATTAGAAGTTTTCTCGGTCATGTGGGTTTTTACCGTCGGTTTATTAAGGATTTTTCAAAGATTACACACCCGATGACCCAACTTCTCGAAAAAGACACCCCGTTTGTCTTTTCCAAAGAATGCCAAGAATCTTTCGAACTCCTCAAGGATAAACTCACACACGCTCCTATCATGATAGCTCCCGATTGGTCCCAACCTTTCAAGCTTATGTGTGATGCTAGTGATTTCGCCGTAGGGGCCGTTTTGGGCCAACGAGTCAATAATCACTTCCAACCGATTTATTACGCAAGTAAGACGCTAACGGATGCTTTAGAGAATTATACTACTACCGAGAAGGAGCTTCTTGCCGTTGTCTTTGCGTTTGATAAATTTCGGTCCTATCTCGTGTTGTCCAAAACTGTGGTGTACACTGATCATTCGGCTCTTCCGTTCTTGTTTTCTAAACAAGATGCAAAACCCCGTCTTATCCGTTGGATTCTTCTTCTACAAGAATTGGACATCGAAATTAAGGATAAGAAAGGAGCCGAGAATCTCGCGGCCGATCACCTCTCCCGTCTTGAAAATCCAAATCTTGAAGGGCTTTATGATTCATCCATCAATGAAAAATTTCTGGATGAATCCCTGATGAAGCTAGTTGTTGATTCCGAGGCGCCTTGGTTTGCCGACATTGCCAATTATCTAGCTTGTGGTATAATGGTCAAAGGCATGTCGTTCCAACAAAAGCGAAAGCTTCTCTCCGATTGCAAATATTATTTTTGGGAGGATCCTTTTCTTTTTCGAGTTGGCGCGGATCAAGTGATTCGCCGTTGTGTGTTTGGCAAAGAGTGCCAAGAAATACTCCATCACTGTCACATTGGACCGACCGGTGGTCATTTGGGACCAGTAACACCGCCAAAAAGGTGTTCGATTCGGGTTTCTATTGGCCGACCATTTATAAAGATTCATACTCCATGGTCCAAACTTGTGACCAATGTCAAAGATCCGGAAACATCTCCAAACGAGATGAAATGCCCCAAAATCCGATTCAAATTTGTGAGGTCTTTGATGTTTGGGGGATCGATTTCATGGGGCCGTTCCCCCCTTCCCGTGGAAATAAGTACATTCTCGTGGCCGTTGACTATGTTTCCAAATGGGCCGAGGCTCAAGCTTTGCCCTCAAACGATGCCCAAGTTGTACTCAAATTCTTGAAAAAGCTCTTCTTCCGGTTTGGTGCTCCTAAGGCCTTAATTAGTGATCGTGGAACACACTTTTGTAACTCACAAATGGAAAAGGCCTTAGCTCGATATGGTGTGAAACATCGCACCGGCACTTCATATCACCCACAATCAAGTGGGCAAGTCGAGGTCACGAACCGTGGATTGAAAAGAATCCTAGAGAAGACGGTTGGAAACAACCGTAAGGAGTGGTCCAATAAGTTGGATGACGCGCTTTGGGCGTTTAGAACAGCGTTTAAAACTCCAATCGACATCACTCCATTTCGTTTGGTATACTAGAAATCTTGTCATCTTCCCGTCGAGATTGAGCATATGGCGTTTTGGGCCTTAAAAGAATGCAATCTTGATCTTTCCTTATCCGGTGAGCTACGAAAGGCTCAATTGCTTGAATTGGATGAATTACGACTCTAAGCTTACGAAAACTCAAGCATTTATAAGGAAAAGACAAAAAATTTCCACGATGCTCATCTCAAGAATCGTTCCGACATCCGTGAGGGGGACCGGGTTTTTCTTTTTCAATTCTAGATTGAAACTTTTCCCCGGAAAGTTGAGATCTCGGTGGTCCGGCCCTTACATCGTACATAAGGTATTCCCGTATGGCACTTTCGAATTGCTGGATCCAAACGGCAATGAAACATTCAAAGTGAATGGCTAACGGTTGAAAAAATACTTTGAAAACTCGGAAGCTATTGGTGAGGATGTCGAAGCCCTCACATTGTTGCGTATCGAAAACTAAAGCGTAGGCCGAGTCAAGCTTAAGACTCGAAGTTAAATAAGCATGTCATTTGATTATCGTTTATTGTTGTTTCGTTTTTGTTTTTCCGTGTTTTAAAGATCGAAAAAGTTCGTTTTTGTTGTTTGGTTCATTTTGTTTAATTTTTATGGGTTAAATGGTGCAGACCTGCATGAACTCGCCGAGTTCACTCACTGATTTGCATTCTGGAAATTGTTGAACTCGCCGAGTTCCTTGCACATTCTCCCTGAGTTCTTCGCATAACAAACATTCTGGAATCGGAGGGAACTCGCCGAGTTCGGGCTATACTCGCCGAGTACGTTTGCAGGTGCAGTTGCTGATCAGATGCTCTAAAAAAAAAATTTAATTTCCAGTCAAAAGAGCATCTCGAGGTCTGACACCCGCAGGGGAACTCGCCGAGTTCCCTGCCCTACTCGCCGAGTTCTCGCCGGCCTTAACCCTAATTTCAGTTTTATTTTTACCACTTTTTGAAAAAAACTCTCAAATCCTCCTCTCTTCTATCTACGCCGACAGCCCCCATACCCCCACCATATTTCTCCGTTTTTGGCTAGTTTCTCCCCAAATCTTCGTAGGTTTGTTTTCCTATTGTCAAATACAAGTGTGGGAATCGTTTTCGGGTGTTTTTGAGTCATCTCCACCGTCTTCTGCCGTCGTCCGCCGCCACCGCCTCGCCGGAATTTCGCCGGATTTTCTACAACTTCTACTCCTCCATCTCATATCTATTTCTCGGTACATTCCTTGTTCCTTGTAACGAAATTGCAAGAATTTCTCATGCTAATTTTTATTTTGTTTTTTTTTTCTTTCTTTTTAGTGTATTTTTGTTGAATATTCATGTTAATATTCTACATTCTTGTGTTGTGTTGTGCTTAGTTTATTTTTTCTTGCTAGTTGGTGCATTTTTATTTTCTTATGTTAATTTATATGTTTAGATTTTAATAATTTTGTGGTAGATCTAGCGTTTTTCGTATGTGTTAGGTAATTAAACTTTTACGCTTCTTTTTTAGTTGTGTAGTAGTTTAGTTTAATGATTTTGTTTTTAGAAGTTTCTTATAATTTTTTGTGTTTAGTAAATTTAAAGTATGTATGTTTAGGCTAGATTTTTAATTTTTTTTTGTTCGTTAATTGTTAGTTCATATTTTGGTAATTATTGTCAACTTGCAAAGTTTCATGTATCTTTTTATTTTTGTTCTTGTAGATCATTTATGTTTTTCAAAATTTCATGTTTTCAAGTTCACATTATTGAGTTCTGTTTCTGTACGTGTTATTGCATGCAAGTATATTTTGTCGTGTAGCTATTTGTAGGTTGTGTCTTTTGTCGTCTAGTGCATGCATGCATATTGTCTTGTTTCAATGATTAGTTTATTTTTGTTTAGCTTTCTGTGCTTTGTGTTTCTTTTATTTTTGTTGATAGTCTTTCTTATTTTTAGTTAATTTTTGCATGAGAGATCACTTTGGGATTGCCAATTGGAAAGACATATGTCTTCTTGCTTTTCACGCATGATATGTTGATTGAGTCTTGTAGTTGTAATTATCTCGGTTATTTTGTAAGATGTCGGGATGTAGTCCCAAAAATAAGTGTGGGAATGATTGTACTAAATGCTGTGGTTTTCTTTAGCCCTTCATAATTTTAATGCTAAAGTGTTGCTCAAATGCTCACCTCTCGCCAACGGGCACCCTCCCCGGATTCGGACTCCGGTAACGAGGAACTACAAGTGCGGATGATTTGTAACCCCAATCATCCGTATTTGACTTTTTCTGGAGTCCCGAATGCTCAAAGGCGGGAATATCGGGAGCTGCTTCTTAGCCTGGCGAGTCGAGAACTCGACTCAGGGAGGTACCTGAATTGGGACTTCCTGGGTCGCGTTCAATGCGATCCGCCCCGTCCTAACCTCCCGGAGCGATTGGAGGCCACGTTTTCTGTTGTGCATGGAGCATTCACGTCCCGGGCCTGGTTTAATCTTGTCAATATAAGAGAGCCCGTGTATGCCGAGTTATGCTTAGAGTTCTTCTCAACATACTTTTTTAGCGAGGCCATCACAAATATGAAGGCCCGGGACACCATCCGTTTTAGGCTCGGGGGAGCGAGCCGAGCTATGTCTGTGCTAGAGATGTGTCGACGTCTGGATCTTTACTCGGATTCAGATGTCCAAAATCCGGATTTTGATGACTACCAGTCTGTGGGGATTAGGAAGGCACCGACGACTTTTGATTATGCCGGTTTCTGGGGCGATATCGCCTTGGGTAACTACAATGTATCACGGGCCTACGAGTCCAAGCTTCGCGATCCCTTCCATCGGCTTCTTCATCGATTCATCACTGTAGACGGCTTCATTAGGAAGGAGGGTCAGGAAAAAATTACAAAGCCTGACCTTTGGTTACTTTACTCCCTTCTTCATCCGGAAGAATTCGTGTCCCTCCCTTACCAGTTGGCGGTGTATTTTTTGCACGTCACCACGGGTCGCACTGGAGCCAGCGCCGTATGCGGCGGGCGGTTTATTACCCGCCTGGCTCAATCGTTTTATTTGCTAACCCCCTCGGTGCTCCGAGGGCTCAGAGAGAGCGATCCGGCGGGAGACACGGATGAGTTATACTTCCGGCGAGCCAAGGTCTCGCAGATGCCTATGGGACGCGAAGAGCTGATACTGATGTGTCCGGTCCTTCCCCCGAACTATGTTCCTCCCCAGCGACAGCAACAGCAGCAGTTCCAGCAACAGCAGCAGTAAGAGCCACAACGGCAGCCGAAATCATCCCAGTCATCTTACTTTAATTTCGGCCTGGGCCCCTATCCTTGGGATGCTAGGTTTGATCGCCTGGATGACTGCTTTGCTCATATGACTTTAGACCGGGATAGGCTTGAGGAAAACTACGGCCTGCTGCAGGAGCATAATCATCTGCTCCGGCAGAACCTCAGCAACACCGACCACTTCGGGTCGGTGTATAATCAGCAGGTCCAAGAGACAGGACGTTACCTACAACATATTCCGACGTCCGTAGACAGTCTCTTTAGTGTCCAGCCTCCCGAGTACCAGCTTCAGCAGCCTCCGGCCCCGTCCCCATATCAGTATTTTCCTTACATGCCATGGGACGCTCGCCAGTATCCCCCGCCGCCGCCCGAAGATGATTGACTCCCATTTTTGTTGCTTTTTGATGACGGACTTGTATTTGATTCCCCCTTTATTTATTTGATTGTCTGTACTGTATGGGCGTGATGCCCTTGAACAATTTCTCTTTTTCTGCACTTTGTTATTTATTTTATTTGCCAAGTACTTTTATTTAGTCTATTGTTGCTAATGCTTAGGTTTGTAATTTATTCTCTTATGCTTGTTTTATATTATTTTGTTTTCTTGCACAGATTTTGTCCAAGTTGGTGCGTCGTCCGGTTCATCACTTCTCGAGTTCTCCCTTCTTGCCATTCAGAGAGATTTCTCGACCCACTTGCTTTTATCATTGCTTTACTTGCTCTTTTACTTGTTTATTACAATGAGGGCAATGTATTTTTGTCAAGTGTGGGAATAATCAAACCATTGTTGGTTCTCGAGTGATTCTTATGTCAAACATTTTTATAGTTTATCACACATCGCATCTTTTGTTAGAATGAAAATCTTGTAGCATTTCTTTCTTATTTGTTCATATTTTTAGGCAAATTTTTTTTTTGATTTCCATTTAAGCATGTTTAGGGATAAAAGAAACTCATTGATAAAAGGTTTGTTTTCAAAATTAGCATGGCTTGCACATTTTAACGCAACCAAGAACTTTCATTCGTGAGCGTTTGTGCCTTATTGAGCTTTAAGTGTATATGATCTAGGTGCTCACAATTTGTTTGGTTTTATGTGTGATATTGTCAGTTGTTGTATGCATGTTAGAACTTGCTTTTGCGATGCATCTCGGAATCACAATGATCAAGTTTTAGGCGGTTGTATGATAGAGGCATTTAGGAAGCCTTTCTTTTGGCTTCCATTTCCCTTTCCAATTTTTCCATTTTTTTTCTTTCCTAACCCAATTGCCGTTAATCCAAGAAAAGAGCGTATGCATTTATTGTTGTGGTGGCCGTTGTTAGGTTATTGTGGGCAAAGTCCACGTCAAAAAAAAAGCATATCGAAAGAAAGTTTAGCAAATAAGAAAGTCTCATAGAGACATTTGCTAAATTATCGTCAAGATAAAAGTATCTAATGTTTTGTTCGACTTTTGTTGGAAAAGAAAAGTTTTCCAATCGAGCCGGTTATCGTGTTTTTAGCCGCTCTCTTTCTTTTCTTTCAGTCTTTTTCCCTTTTCAAGCCCTCTTGATTTTCGCTTAGTTCTTGATCGAGTGTTGTAGATTTGAGGTTCTAGCAAGCTTATGTTCATGCATATTTCAATGTGTTACAATTGAGAGACTTTGTCAACCTAAACACGAGGGTTGAGTGTTCATTTAGTGAGTTTCTGCCATGTTTATTTTGTTCTCAAAAAGTTTAGCATGTTTAGCTTCTATCCCTACTTTATGTTTTAATTGGTTCTTGAAGTTATTTTTGTTTTCCTAGCTATGTGTTCGGTTAAGTCGGAAATGCCTTAGGATTTTCTTTCTTTGTGAAAAGTTGTCGAGTTATTATGCGTTCTCAATTTCAAGTCTATATATATGCTTGTGTAAGAGTTGCTTGAGGACAAGCAAAGGTTAAGTGTGGGAATGTTTGATATCGTCCAATTTGTACATGTTTTATATGACGATATCTCGTGTTTTACATAGCTTTTTGGTTGATTTTCGTCCCGAACTCGATCGTATAGGTTTATGTGTTCTTTTCAGGTGTTGGTTGAATAAATTGGAGCCAAAGATGCTGAAACAAGCAAACTCGGCGAGTTCATTAACATTCTCGGCGAGTTCAACCTAAAACAGAAAAGCTGATCTCCAAAGAACTCGACGAGTTCCCATCCATTACTCGGCGAGTTCTCCCAATCACAAAACCTAATTTGCACATTGAACTCGGCGAGTTCGTTGTGGTACTCGGCGAGTACACCTGAAAACCTGATAATTTCTGAATATTCCTGATAATTGCCAGATCAAATCAGGAAGCGACAACGCATGAACTCGGCGAGTTCCTCTACCAAACTCGGCGAGTTCCCATATTTGAGATCAAATCAGGAGCTGACAACACATGTACTCGGCGAGTTCTTTCCATGTACTCGACGAGTTATCTCCAGCCTATTAAAGGAAGATTCTGCTCATTTATGAAGAGGACGAACTTTTACAAAATTTTTCACATACATATTCTCTGATTTCTTGAGCAAGAAGGAAGGCAAGGAAGGTATCTTACTTGGAGTTTTGGTTCAAAGGATTGCATCTTCATCAACATATGTTATTAGGGGAGTTTTTCGTATACTTAAGTTTATCTTAATGTTTGAAATGCTTGCTTATTGTATGATGGTGTTTTACTCCATTAGCATGGAGTAGTTTTGCTATGTAATCATTTGGGTAGCAAACCCTAGACATTGGATGATTTATATTTGTATGTAATTGGATTATATATCGAAGTTTGCGTATTTTGAATGAAAATCTTGTTATTATGTTTAGACTTGTTAAACTTTCTATGAATGTTTTATTATTTCCATAACGAGAGTTCGAAATAGTTGGTATTTGTTTTTGATAAACCAAACACCTTGGTGAGGTTGAATCTTTCTACTAGAGATGGTGAAAGAGTAGGTTTAATCGGTGTTTTCATAATAATGAGAGGGTATTTATGTTTTTATGAGAATATAGCATGAATTTTATGTATTTGGTTTTTAACCAAATAATCTTTCAAAAGACGTAAACTTGTTGTGAACATTCGGATTTGCATAACTCAAGTTTTGAACATTTAAAAGAGGTTTTCGTGTTCACGTCGTGAGTTATGGGATTATTGTGCTATAGTGAGAGATCTATATAGCTAGATGATCATTGTTCATACGTTAAATAATCGATATTGTATTCATGTATAAGAGATTTGAGTGGATATGATAAATTAGTGTCAAACATAACTTAGAGATTTGTGTGTTTGTTGCTTTGTAATCATAACTAGTATATTATCCGATTTGCGCGTTAAATCATTTATCCGATGTCTAGGGGGAGTGATCCCATTTGATTACATGTTTCCTTTTATCAAAAATCTTAGTAATTAATTCCTTAGGATTGTGTGTGTAGTTTTGGTAAATCTTTAGTCATTAATTTAAGTTATTCATAGTTAAACCAATTTAAATACATAGCTAATTATTAACCGACGACTTATTATCATCATTCCACCAGATTGTCCCTGAGTTTGATACCCGGACTTACGTAAGCTATACTGGTATACGATAGGCAATACTTGCCTATTTGTTCGCTAGTTCTAGTTTATTTATTTCCATTTCTTAATTAAAATTAAGGTGTGCTAGCGGCACATCAATTACGTCCTTTTCACGGCGAAATTACAATTACAGTACCTATGGTTGGTTATTTATTGTGGTTTTGGTCCTTTGACCGGTCATTTTTTTTAAAATGACCATTTTGCCCTTAAAAATATTATAAAAATGAGTAATGAAAATTTTTTTTAATAACATTATACAATAAAAGAAGGGATCCAAATTTTTTTTTTATCTTAAAATAACACAAATTTTTAATGAAAATTTTGTTCTCTCTAGTCATTTACATTTCTCCATCTACCACAACCACCGGTCCACCGCCGTTACAAGCACCAGCCTCTACATTTCTCCATCTGGAGAATGTTGTGTGGTGTGCGTTCGCTGTATTACTCCATCGAGATTGTGGTGGAAGTTTGATCATGGTTCTCCATGATGGGTTTCCTTCACCACCACACCTATGACGGCGAAAGTTACCTCACCGGCAAATTAAGCAAACTCTTTTAATGGTGATGCGCCTCTACTTCATCCACGGTGGCAACCGCGTGTGGTTGTCCTCATTCCTAGAAACTGTCGGCTGGCCAGTCATGGTGCCCGTCCTAATAATCCTCTACTTCCACCGTCGCCGTACCAACGGAAAAAACATAAACGATAAGAAAACAACAATCATTTACGTGCATCGAAGATTATTCTTGGCGGTGGCATTTATCGGTGTCATCACTGGTTTCGACGACTATCTCTATGCTTACGGTGTTTCCCGGCTACCCATTTCTACCTCTGCCCTCATCATCGCTTCGGAGCTCGCTTATACATCGTTCTTCGCTTACCTTCCGGTGAAACAAAAATTCACATCAAATTCCGTCAACGCAATGGTTCCATTGATTGTAGGTGTGGTGGTGCCGGCGTTGCATACGAAGAGTGATCGGCCGAAGGCAGAGAGTAAGGAGAATGTGAGGGGTTTGTTATGACGGTGGCGACGTCTTTGTTGCAGGATTCAAATTACCATTAATAGATTTATAGGATATTTAAATAATAGAGTATTTTAGATTTTATTTTAATTTATTAAAATGAAAAGTTCATTACCTATTTTTATAATACTCTCAAGGGTAAAATGGTCATTTAATAAAAAAAGACTAGTCAAAGGACCAAAACCACAACAAATTACTAACCATAAATACTGAATTTGTAATTTCGACGTGAAAAGGACGTGTTTCATAATTTGCATATAACCATAGGGACGAAAATTGCAATTTACCCTAAAACTTTTTAGGTAAATTAGATGTTAAATTAGGAAGCATTTAAAATCATTAAATTATATTAATAATCTTTTAGTTTATTTAAAAATCAATTATGTAAATTAATTGAAAAGTTATATTAGGCAAAATGAGCGGGAAAACAAAAATTAGAAGAGCAGAGGGAGTGACACGTGTCACAAATTATTTTGTTTTATTAATATACTAGGTTAACACCCATGTATTACATGTATTAATTTTAGAAATTGATATATATATATATATATATATATATATATATATATATATATATATATATATATATATATATATATATATATATATATATATGTATGTATAGTATAATAATTATATGAATAATAAAGTTTGCTTAATTTTAGTTAGTTAGTTATTAAATTAATCCATATTAGATTTACATAGATTTGATTTGCTTTTTTTAAATTTTAAAAATAAAATCAGTAAATGACGTGGCAAAAGGAGAGAGCGACATGTGGCAAATTAAATGAGAGCATGTCATGTGACATTTAGTTACTCTCTTAATAGTATAGATAGAGATAGATATAAATATAGATATTGATTGACCCATACTTTAAAATATATCCAAAATAGCATCATCTATAAACAAAATCCATGAACAATGACTTTATTTTTATACATCCAAGTTTCCAAAATCCATGAAAAACATCGTTAAACCCATTTTTCAAATACCCAATGATTGAATCGTATGCATTTTTTTTCAAATAATCTCTTCCCAACAACAAGAATCAAGCAACATGAAACATAAGTTTTGAAGATGTTATTGAGATTGAAGAATCTGAAGACGATGATGTGATAGAGCTAACAGATGTTGTTGTTAGAGCTGAGAGGATTAAAGAAGAAGAGGTATTGGTTCAAGAGATATTAAAGGATGATATACCTATAACAACGGTTGAAAAGCCTGAGGTTACGGTACATGTAAAAGAAGAAGAGACAGAACCGTTTCCGGTCGAAAGTTTTGTTCCTCCTGTTGTAAAGGAGGTGAATGAGTTTGAAGTGATGGAGAGATTTTTTAATGAGTATGTTCTTGCTGATGAGACTCAAAAGCAGTATCAATTAAGATTTGAAGTTCAAAGGCTGGTTCAGAAAGAGATTAATGATATGTTATGCCTCCTGAATGAAGATGAAGTTAGAAAGAAATTGAAAAAGGGTCTGGAGCTTACCTCGAAGAAATCAGCTGAATATGTTCGGAAAAGGAATAAGTTGCCGTATCTTGAAGACCATCTAGAGAATAAAATTTTCTGCAAAAAGCAAGCGCCTTGTACATTTTTTAAGCTGTCGTCCAAATTTAGTGAACTATGCAAGTTTCCTTCAAAACAAGACTCAAGGTGCAGACAAAGTTAGAAGTGAGTTTCCAATAGTGGATCTAGTTAAGATTGAAAAGGATAGATTTGTTAAATCTTTTATCCTACATTCACTGTGACAAGATCGGATGGGAATACGTATAAGTTTACAGAAGCAGATATGTTTTGGATGAATTTGGTGGACATTGAAGATTTGTTTGATGAATTACATCGAAACAAAAGAATTGAGCTTTACAGATTTGCTTTAAAGACTTTGATTCATTTCATGCATATAAAGCTCGTTCTGATGTCAATCCAAGATCTTCAAATTGGAGTTGAAAGGGGCATGAGAAAGATTAATGTGACTCCACCAAACAGAGAAATCAAATTTGCCGGAGAGTTAAAAGAGTTTCAAGTTATCATGGTCAAGCGTCCAATAGTCATGTACAAAGACAGAAATCGAAAGCTGAGAGCTATGAGGACCATTGAATTGAAAAAGTATTGTGATGGAAATTTGTAAAAAGTTATGAGTGGACTTAAAGGAAAGCTGGCAGCAGATCAGAAGAGAAAAACTAAAAGAAGAGCCCTCAGTGTAAATGACAAGAAGCTTATTGTTGAAGTTATTTCAAAGATAAAGTGGAGACTAGCATACAGAAAGAGTGTAAGAAATTTTGAGATGAAGCTGGGGCTTTCACGATGAAGACTTTGCTTATTCCATCAAAGGGGGAGATTGTTAGAATATGTTTTGTTGATGTAATACAAAGTCTAAGGTCTATTTTGTAATTTGTCAATAGTTGTAAATAATATAAAAGCATAGTCGACTTTCTAATAGAAATTAAGATCTGACAATCTGAATATTATATCCGCAAGGAATTCCAGATCTAGGGCTACAGTGTATATTCTCCATTGTATTCATTCTGTCATCAATTCAAGCATTCAGTTAGTTTTAATTGCTTCTGTTCTTGATTGATTGTTGTAGTTGTTGATTGATTAATAGGATTCTTTGTTGGGAAATATTCTAAGTATGTCAAGCTGTTAGTTAGATTTCTCAGACTGTTAGTAGTTTTTCTGTGTAATTACAAAGTTCAAGCTGTTAGTTGAATAAGTTCGAGCTGCTAGTTCAAAAGTTCAAGATGCCAGAGTTAAAAGTTCAAGCTGCTCAATAGATTAATAATAGAAAGTGCTGAAATCAGGAAGTGATTTATGTTTCAAGATTTGAATATCTTCCAAGCATATCTACTACCAGAGATATCAGAGTTCTTCAAGGAAACAAATCAGAAGGCTATATATATAGTTAGACTAGGTCTTTCTATTGCAAGCCTGTATGTGCAAGTTTTGTGATCGTGTGCTTCAATTGTAATTGCTTTCTGATTAAGTTTTTCAAGCCTCTAAGGTTGTAAAACCCTAAGAACAGTCTGTGTTCTTCGTCTAATCAAACAGATTAGAGGTGATTGTAATCAGTTAGTTTGGCAATACAAAAGATTTGATTTTGATTATATTTGTTTGGTATTCATTCTGAAAGTTTTCTTAAACCAATTAAGTGTTATTCCGCAAACTTCTTAATTGGACTTTGATTCAATACAAGGTTATTGGTTTACACTCTGATTCATCCAAACCAGTTAATCTTAGGTGCTGATTTTGATCTTGACAAGTGGTATCAGAGCCACAGGTTCTGTTTATTATTCTTTGTTTTCAAAGTCAGAAACTTTCTTTTGAAAATTTTATTTTTCTGCAATGGAGTTTGAGAATAGCAGTAGTGGATCTGGGCAAGGACTCAAAGTGCCTATGCTCAAATCCACTGAGTTCGAGATGTGGAAACTCAGGATTCAACATCACATTCAATTTATTGATTATGCCATATGGGAAGCTGTTGAATATCCTCATGTAGTTGATCCTGAACTAGATGCTGAGGGCAAGCCTATAAAAACACCTCGAAAGACTGAACTTGAAAGAAAGGCTAGAATGAATGAAGTGAAAGCTCTTACTCTTTTATAGATAGCCATTCCTAATGTTTATCAACATCAGTTTAAAAAGTTCTATACTGCTCATTCTCTTTGGATTGCTTTAGAGAAAAGATTTACTGGCAATGCTAGCACCAAAAGGAATCAAAAAGATCTTTAAAAAAATGAAAACCTTACTCAGATTTTTGACAGCTTTAATAAGCTGATAGGTGAATTGGAGAGTGCCAAAGTCAGCTTGGATCAAGATGAAGTAAACAGAAAATTTCTTAGATCACTTGGAGAAGAATGGACAGTCTATGCTGCCCAATGGAAAACCAAAGATACTCTTGATGAAATAGAGTTGGACGACCTTTACAACAGCCTGAGAGTGTTTGAATCTGAGATTGAAAATAAAAAGAAATCATTTTATTACAATCACAACACTGCTCTGCTGTCATCATCATTAACTGATAAATCAAACTGTTGTGACTCTTTTTCAGGAGCTGATGGTAACTCTGCTGAAGTTCAGTATGAAGCTTTTGTTGCAAATGATGGACTGTTTGCTCTTAATGCTGAAGATTTAGAACAAATCCATCCAGATGATTTGGAAGAGATGGACTTGAAATGACAGCATGCTATGTTGACTATGAGGGCCAAACGATTTCTGAAAAGAACTGGCAGACCAAACTTTCAAGCCAGATCAGAAGGCAAACCAGCATTTGATAAATCAAAAGTTGAATGCTTTAAATGCCACAAGCTTGGTCACTTTGCTAGAGAATGCAGATCCCAAAGTCAGCAACCACCAAGACCCCAGCAAACCAATCAAACTTCATCATCACAAGCTCTTGTCTCTCAAGAAGACAATGTGTTTGACTGGAGTGATCAGACAGAAGAGGAGTTTCAAAATCAAGCTCTTATGGCAGAAACATCCAATGTCACTTCCACTGAACTACCATCTGAGGTAAATGCTAAACTCTGCTCTCAAACATGCAAAAATATGGTTAAAAAGTACGGAGATCATAATGAGAGCATGTGCAAAACTCTAGCTAAGATGGAAGAAAGGAGACATGAGTACATGCAGGCTATAGAAGATCTTGAAAAACAGATCAATGACTATAAGGATAATGAGATTCAGATGGGACATGATAGAACATATCATGAGTGGGAGAAAAAGGAACCGAATAAGAAAATAGAGACTCTAAATAAGAAACTAGATGAGGCTGAACAGAAGGTGTTAGAAGCTAACAAGAAAATAGAATATGTTAATATAGATTTAGGAAGCCTCAAGCTGGCAAATCAAAAGCTAGAACACCTAATGGAGATCCAATTTAAAGATAGGGTAAAATCTCAACTCAATCCCAAAGAAGGTATAGGATACAATGCCACTCCACCCCCATACAACAACAAATACATTCATCCTATGAGTGAAGTTGCTGACAGGCTTATGAATGAACCATTAGATTAAACAATGAAGACTGTAGATCCTATCCTTGAAGACAGGCCTGAATCTAAAGAAGAACTGATTCCAAATGAAGGCTGTGAGTATAAAGAAGTTGAGAGAAATATCAAAACAATGAGTGCACCTATAGAACCTCCTACTTCCAGTTTCATCAAAAACCCCAGTGAGAAAGGAAAAGAGAAGATGAGTGTATGCAATAATGCTCCACTAGTTCCTGTACCTTCTAACTGTAACATTGCATCTTCCTCAAAAAATAATAAAAGGGGTAAGACTGTTCCAGTATGCACATGCCAAAAGCATGGTGTCCAAAAGTTTCCTACACAACAGCAGATAAGGGGAAATCAAAGGAACAAGAACCAGTTATGGTCTAACAAAACTGGTTCTCCAATCAAAACAGTCAAAAGATGTTTCCATTGTGGCAGGAAAAACCATTTGGCCAGACAATGTTTATATAAACCATCTGTTGCAAAACAGACTGTGGTTCAAAAACAGGAAATTGTTTAAAACTCAAAAAATTCAAAGGCCAAATCACCTATTACACACCAGTTCCAAAGAAGACAGTTGACCACAGGTACTTAAAAGTCACCAAAAGACAGCCTACACACCATAAACAAGTTTTAGCAAAATCTAAAGCAAACATTAAAAGGATATGGCGTGTTAAAGGCAAAAACACTTATCAAACTTTTGATGCAAATGATGAGACTGTTAAGTCTAAAGTTGGAACTGGTAGTGCAAACTCTGAAGCTGTTAGCACTAAAACTCAGTTCATACTGCTAAGTCTAAAACTGGAACTGGTAGTGGATCATCTGAGACTGTTAATGAAAAGGTTGGAAAGAACACCTGGATACCTCATGTCATAACTAAATACTCTTCACAAACTCCACCAGTGGATCTCACTAAGTTTAAAAAGACACAAACAGTGTTTAGTTATGTCAATGCACAAGGACAACCCAAAACCAATTTGGTTTGGGTTTACTCCACTAATAACTAAGCTTTTTTTTTCTGTGCAGGGCACCCACAGGACCCAACATAAGACAAGATGGCATATGGATAGTGGATGCTCTAGGCACATGACATGCAATTCCGAATGCTTGTCAAATTTCAAAAGCTTTGAAGGAGGGTTTGTTGCATTCGGAGGAAATTCCAAGGGAGGTAAGGTAACAGGTAAGGGTACTGTCAAAGTAGGCAATATGATCTTCAATGATGTTTTGTATGCTGAACAGCTGAAGTATAATTTACTAAGTGTGTCTCAAATCTGTGATAAACAAAATATTGTTCTGTTCACAGACTCTGAGTGTATTGTCCTTTCAAAAGATTTTAAAATTCCTGAAAATCTTGTTTTACTTAGAACACCAAGAAAGGACAATGTCTACTGTTTGGACACAGATCTTTTATCCAAATCAAATACTTTAAGCTGTTTGATATCCAAAGCATCATCTAATGAGTCTGCTCTTTGGCACAGAAGGATGTGTCACATGAACTTCAAATCTATGAATACTTTAGTCAAAAAGAATTTGGTAAGAGGTTTACCACAAAAGGAGTTCATATGTGATGATCATTGTGTAGCTTGTCTCAAAGGCAAGCAACACAAAACTTCTCATAAGGCCAAAGAGGTAAATTCAGTCTCGTCTGCTCTTCATATTATTCATATGGATCTCTTTGGTCCAACATCTATTTTGAGTTTGAATAAAAGAGCTTACTGTTTAGTCATTGTTGATGATTTCACAAGATTTACATGGGTTTACTTTCTTAGGACTAAAGATGAAACTGCTGAGCTAGTCAAATCCTTTATTCTTAAGATAAGAAACCAATCAAACTCCAAAGTTAAGGTGATCAGGTCAGACAATGGAACTGAATTTAAAAATCTTATCCTAAACAGTTTCTGTGAGTCTAAAGACATTGCAAGGCAATATAGTGCACCTAGAACACCACAACAAAATGGTGTAGCTGAAAGGAAGAATAGAACGTTAATAGAGGCTGCTAGAACCATGCTAGCTGATTCCAAACTACCAATGACCTTTTAGGCAGAGGCAGTCAATACAACTAGTTATGTGCTAAATAGGGTTCAAATTGTTCAGTCACAAGGGAAAACTCCATATGAGTTATTCCATCACAGAGTTCCCTTAGTAGCCTTTCTAAAATCCTTTGGTTGTTCATGCACTATTCTTCATACTAAAACTAACTTAGGAAAGTTTGAAAGTAAGGCTGAAGAAGGTTTCTTTGTAGGTTACTCCATTCAAAGCAAAGCCTATAGAGTATATAACAGTGTGTCTAAAACCATTGAAGAAAGTGCAAATGTTGAGTTTAATGAAAACACTGCAAATGCCAAAGGCACTGGTCCTGATTGGTTGTTTGATTTAGATTCACTAACAAATTCTCTGAGCTTTGTTGAGTATTCTGCAGGAGTGGATGGAGACAATGTTGAAACTGCCAGTACAAATTCTCATGCTAGTAACACAAACATTCCAGCTGTTGGCACAAAGTTTCCAACTGTTGAAGATTCTGAAAAATGGGATGAGTATACTGTACTACCACTTCTATCTTGTGACCCACCAGGGGTACTGAATGATCAACATGACATAAATCCAGAGTATGAAGTGCCAATCCCAAGCCCTGAAGTCACAGCTCCCTCCAATAGGGACACAGTCCCATCTTCTGATCAAGCTGCTAATGGAGCAGAATTATCAAGTGGTACTGAAGGTGATGATACAAATCTGGGAACATCATTTCAGACAGAAAGAGAACACACACTCAGGGTTCACAAGTATCATCCTCTCAACCAGATAATGAGAGACCCACACACTCTTGTGAAGACAAGGACAATAGTTCACAAGGAGTCCACTGATGCTGAATCAGCAGCTCCTGAATTCAGTCTAGCTGCCTTTGAACATGCATGCTTCATGTCACAACTAGAACCAAAGAAAGCAGCTGAGGCTCTGAAAGATCCATCTTGGATTGAGGCAATGCAAGAAGAACTTTTGCAATTCAAGATTCAGATGTATGGACTCTAGTTGACTTACCTAGAGGAAAGAGAGCAATTGGTACAAGATGGGTTTTCAGAAACAAGAAGGATGAGAGAGGTGTAGTAATCAAGAACAAAGCAAGATTGGTAGCTCAAGGATACACTCAAGAAGAAGGAATAGATTATGATGATGTCTTTGCCCCAGTAGCAAGGATAGAAGCCATCAGACTATTCCTAGCTTATGCCAGTTTCAAAGGATTCAAAGTGTACCAAATGGATGTGAAATCTGCATTCTTGTATGGTACAATCGAAGAAGAGGTTTATGTGTGTCAACCCCCTGGATTTGAGGACTATAAGTATCCAGACAGATTCTACAAATTAGACAAAGCCCTCTATGGACTCCACCAAGCCCCAAGAGCATGGTATGACATTTTGTCCTCATACCTTCTACAAAATGGATTCAAGAGACGTACTCTGGACAAGAAATTATTCACAAAGTCCATCAAATCAGAGATTTTGCTTGTTCAGATATATGTTGATGACATAATCTTTGGATCAACAAATGACATTCTGTGCAAGGAGTTTGAAATCTTGATGCATAAGAAGTTTCAAATGAGTTCAATGGGAGAATTCACTTTCTTTCTAGGATTGCAAGTTAAGCAGAAACCCACTGGACTTTTTATAAGTCAATCAAAGTATGTAAATGACATCCTGGAAAAGTTTGGCTACAAAGATACCAAAGTTTCTAGCACTCCAGTGGATACTCACAAGCAGCTTGATGCAGAAAAAGATGGAGTGGATGTGGATATTCACTTATATAGATCCTTGATAGGTTCACTTATGTATCTCACATCTTGTAGACCTGATATAATGTTTGTTGTTTGTGTTTGTGCCAGGTTTCAATGTGCTCCAAAGGACTCACATTTGTTTGCTGTTAAGAGAATATTTAGATACCTAAAGGGACAACCACAATTGGGACTATGGTATCCTAAGGACTCTCCTCTTGAACTAACAGCCCATTCTGACAGTGACTATGGAGGTTGCAATATAGACAGAAAATCCACAACTGGTGGATGTCAATATCTAGGAGCAAGACTTGTCTCTTGGCAGTGCAAAAAGCAAACCACTGTTTCCACCTCATCCACTGAAGTGGAATACGTTGCAGCTGCCAGCTGCTGTTCCCAAGTAATGTGGATTCAGAATCAACTGAGAGACTATGGTATGAACTTCCTATCGACTCCTATTTACATTGACAACTCAAGTGCAATTAGCATTGTACAAAATCCAGTGAAATTTCCCAAAACCAAGCACATAGACATTAGATTTCATTTTATAAGAGATTGTAATGAGAAGAAATTAATCCAAGTTACCAAAATTCATACAGATGATCAATTAGCTGATCTATTTACAAAACCATTTGATGTAGCAAGATTCACCTTCCTAGTATCAAATATTGGTATGGTTAATATGGATTAATTTGTTTTTCATTATTCTCTCTTATTTTATGAGAAACATACCTATTAAATGTGCTTAGTTAAGGGGGAGACACTGTTTCATAAGAATATGCATAATTTTCAACTAACAGCTTGAGTCTTTTCTCAAGCTGCTAGTTCATTTTACTAAAACTGTTAGTTGTTTTCACTTGATCTGTCAAAGTGTGCAGGGTAATTTTGTAATTCCTTATAAGTGTGTGCGCGGGACTAGATTTTTTTGAAATGCCAAAACCTTTAAAGGTCCCAGTTTCGTTCAATTGCAACTACTAGTTGCAAAAATATCTTCCAATGATCTTTTCTTTCTCTCTCTGAGCGATTCACACACAGTCGATTCAAACCCTAAATCACCGTCTTGATCTCCAATGGAGTTTGTCAAAGAACACAACTGTCTCCCCTACTCTCTCAAACACACTGACCTTCAACCATTCCATGACATGATGGACTTTCTTCGAAGTTCCCATATCCATCATGCTCTCACAATTAATCCCACCATCTATGTCGCCCATATAGAGCAGTTCTGGAAATCTACCTCCAATGGAGTCACTTCTTTTGCATCCACAATCGATGGTAACCCTATTACCATCACTGAGGAGACCATATGCCAACATCTGCATCTTCAAGATGCCTCAGGTATATCAGATCTATCCCTTACTGCCTTACATGAAGGACTTTTTGCAATAGGGTATAGGGGCCCTACTGATTCTTTTACCTTCTTTAAAGCACATTTTGCCCCTAAATGGAAATATCTTGTGCATATCATTCAACAATGTATAAGTCCTAAAAGAACTGGTTGGTCTGAGTTTTCTTCAAATATTGCCACTGCCCTAGTGTGCTTATCAACTGGCCAACAGTTCAATTTTTCAAACATGATTTTTCAGGGGATGTTGAGGCATCATGCCCTAAAAAAGGGGAAATTTTTGATGTACCCACGGGTTTTAGAAGAAATAATTGCAAAGTCTTGCAATAACTTTAAAATTCATAAAAGGGTACATGTTTCTCATAGGCACTCTTTACCATCAATCAAAAGACTTTTGAAACCAAGTGCCAATTTTTTGAATGTGGATGTCCCATTGCCTTCTGCAATGCTGGATATCAATCCAAGAAACAGAGGAGAGGGTCTTGAGCAGGCTCAGCCATCCATTACTGCTTCACCCCCAGGACCCCAACGCACTCCTCATGATACAAACATCTCATCTGCTCCTTCTATTACACATACATCCCCAGCCCCCACACTCCTAAAATACAAAAGACAAAGGGTTTCAGGAGCTCCTTCCTCCTCAGCCCAATTTCAAAAGCCAAATAGCCCTGTGTAGGGGGACACTCCTGCACAGAATATCGAAAGGGAACCCACTGAGGACACTCCCACCCTCACCTTGGAGGTGGACATCCCATCAGAGGATGTCCATATGGGATTTGTGGCTGACACTACTGATGTCTCTACACAAGAGGAACAGGACAGTGTCAACATATCTAAGACCACTCCCATGGCAACAGAGGGTGTGCCAGCACCTTCTGGAAGTCCCCAATACCAAGAACAAAGGGGCCCAGATGTTTCTACCTCTGGAATTCCTGCCAGTGATAGATCTCAAATACCACTATCATTTGAAGATCTTGAGGCTAGTCTGCAACTCATGGCTTTAACGGATCAACAGCTGAAACCTGTTGTAGCTATATTGGAACATTACAAGTCCATTATTGCTATACAGGGGGCACAAATCACAGCATTGCAACAGACTACAGCAGCCCAACAATAAAGATTGGATTATTTTCATCATGGGTTCACACTATGTGGTAACGAAATCATTCAGCTTGAAAAGCTAATTCGAACCCTGCTTGCAAAGGTTTTTGGTCCACCTGGCCAAACCAATGCATCCAAAAAGGGGGAGAATCAGGAGATCCGTCATCCAGTCCAAACAGTTTCAACTTCCGCTCCAACAGTCCCAGTTTCTAGGCTAACAGTCCCAACAGCTTCTCAAGCTGTTAGTCTAGAAACTCAAGCTGCTCCCATCAGGACAACTGGAGTTGTCATCAGAGAATATCCAAGGCCAACGATTCTATTCTTATTGTTTCTTACCGAACCCGAAAACCGCAACAGTATATGCAGGCTTCCAAAATATGTAACTTAGTTGCAAATTATGAGAAATATGAAACCTGCAAACAATTATAAATCCAAGAGTTCTATTTTACAAAAAAAAACCCGTCAATTTTGAATTCCAAAATTACAAAAAAGAGTTGGTCGAAACAATCCATACTAAAGGACTTTCCTATATCCTCTTTTATAACCAAAATGACACCCGCAAGCATAAGCATGACAAAACTGAAGCACAAATGAAACTCTTATGATCTGGAGGTGAGAACATGTTTCCATAAGTAAGGCTTATATGAAATGTAAAAATGGGCATATCTTTTAATCATATATCTATCTGATCATGATAATTCTCCAGAAAGGTCTTGGTCGCTAAGAAATTGACAATATCATCCATCATACATCTGGAAACATCGTATTCTTAAATACCTATGTCTTATTAGCAAAGAGCAGTGCCCAACTTCTAAAACAAATCACACATGTTGCCTAAAGACTTAGCTATTCGCTTATCATATATGTATTATATTCTGTTTAAATCTATAAACTCACCAAGCATCCAAGTGTATCACCTGTTGCATAACTCTTTTCTAGGAAATGCAAAAGCTCCGACCAAACCAAACTCTTAGGTTCAGACTTGTTTGAAGCTTGAAGTTATATAGACCACTACTCAACAAGTTTTGTGGTACTTATTAGACATATTGAAGCTTTGGGAGCGGGACAACTTATATGCATTGATGATAACGATGTAATAGATAGCAAGACTTGTACCATTTACAACTTGAGTTCAAAATTATCTTTGTAATATTTTAACATTTTATATTAATCTAGCTTAGTTTTTATTTGATATTTATATTGGTAGTCGGTACCTTGTCATTAAGATCCTTTCAAAAGTTAGGTCTTACACTTATTCAATCAAGTTTAATTAATTTAAAAATCTCTCACTTAATAAGTACCTGCTTTTATGCCTTTTTGTGTCTAACACACCCAAAGTCAATTTGAGCCCAAATGGGTTCTAACTGTAAACTTCCATAAACACCAATATAACTTCATATTATTGCTCCAAAACAACTAAATGACAACATAAAACAACATACTTTGATGTTGTGATTGATCTCAAATCGAATCCCCTAATACTCATTTAAGTTTCATTAGTTAACATAGAGAAAACTGAAAGGGAAAAGAAGAGTAAGATGAAGGGGAGATATACCACACATTTTAGGCTTGAAACCACCAAATTATTGCCTGATTATTCCAACCTTAATCCTTCAACACCAAACCCCTAGCAAGCTTTTCCTCTTTTCTTCTTCTTTTTTCTCAAAATGAAAATGTGTGTGTGTGTGTGTGTCCTTTTGGGACGATTTTGAGAGTCAAAGAGGATAGGGTTTGGCCTTTGGTCACCTTCAACCGTCCAACATTCATCCCTTTACGCCTGACACCCCTCACAGACAACTTCTAATTATAAACTATGTTATTCGTTTTTATAAATTACAATATTAAAGACCATTAAACTCAATTTTATAGTTAATATACCAGCCTTAATATTTGCCATAAGTACTAGACAATTCAAACCTTTAACTTATATTAATTTAAACAATGTTAATTAACTCATAATTTTACAAGAAATACACAAAGATCCTTCCACATTGTTTATGCGCTCTTATATTTAATAATAGAGGATATGACATTCTCAAAGAGAGAAAACATAATTGTGTAATTCAGTTTAATGTCCAAACTGACTAAAAGATCGACTAAATGCCTGTCCTCATACTATTGGTCTATACGTTTCTTAATGGTTCTCACTTGTCTTTTCGCGACAAGGTCAATGGAATAATAATGGTTTATAAGAAGCGTCACATAGAATTTAGATAAGATAAAATTCCAATAAATGAATATGAAATAACCTGCAATCCTTCTAGATTTGGAACTTATCTCATTGAAATTTAGAGGAACAATATTCGGCATATAAACATGGTAAGTGTGTAAGGGTGGAGTTGTAGAGCTTGGAGTAGCCATCTTGATATCTAATTATGAATTAGTTAATGGTAAAGATTTAAATTATGAATTAGTTTAACGTTTGTTTAAACTACTTGTTGGCCCATTAAGGTCCATTCAAGTACTCCAACTGATTTGGATTATGAAGGGGGGTTTAAAAATAATTAAACACACGATGCTAACTTTTCAAAGGATTAATCTTAATTATGGAAGATGTTGTAGATGAATCCCAGATAATATCAGCATATAATCGACAATATACGCTCAAATAATCACTCACAAACAGAATCTAAGCTCAATGATTGAGTAATCATTAAAGAGAGACAAAGAGAATAATATCAATGTGAGAGGCGGCGGCTGGAAGAATAACAGTGTGAATTCAATTCTCAATTGTCATCCTCTCTTTTACAAAACCCTCGGAGCTATAACTAGGGGAATTAATTAACTTTAAGGGAATAGCACTTTGGCCCCTTAACTTTAAATACAAAGAAACTTAACGTAAAATAAATTACAAGACAAACTATTCTAGAAATAATTATTAAAAAAATAAATCCACAAGATCGAAATTTAATATCTAACAATCTCCCCCTTTCGATCATTGTGGTGGAACTCTGGCATGATCAGTGGTTTCTCGGAGGCCAAGGATGACATCAAATCGTCTAACCACTTGCCTCATATGTAGCCGTTCGTTCAGGTATTCAATGCCGCTGAGGATGTCTTGTATCTCCTTTGGTGAGCGTCTGAGTTCTGGATTTGGCTGAGCATCGAAATCTTGTATTCTTCTTGTAAGTTCAGCTCTGACCATTCTGATTGTTCCATCGGAGTAGCAAGGGAGATCCTCGAAGCACATGAATCTTTTCTGCCCTCGTTGGTTCAAAATTATAACTCTTGGGCCTCCTCTAAATATAACTCTATACGCAGGATGATGATCTAGCAGGAAGCTGTCTTGCTCAGGGGCTCGTAAACCGACTTTGACCAGCGCGCTCTCTATTGCCATTTGGAAATCTCTTAAGCACATGATGGTTGAGCGGCGGTTCATGCTTCGTGTGAGTGCGGCTACGGCGGTCATGTGAGACACACATTTTTTGATTCTATGTTTCAGTTTCTCGTGCAAAAACTCGATGTGTCCACATTTACATAGTCTAGGTCATTCTCATAAAACTCCTCAACTGTACCATCTTCTCTTTCTACTTGAAAGGCTGGATAGAAAACTTTCGCTCTTTTGCACATTGTGTTGGTGAGAAGCCTCTTTATCTTTGACTTTGATACTTTTGACCTCTTTTCCCTGAGCATCAACTGATTATACTCCGCCTGTTCAGCTTTCGAGACATTTGTAAGTTCCATCAGTAAGCGCCTGCTGAACGACCCTGGTTTCTTCCTGAAGACCATCTTAAACCTTTCTTCCAGAAAAGGGTTCTGGAACTGCTCAATTGGGAACTTCTGCAAAAATTCCTTCAGGCCTTGAACGGGGGATCTTCTATCTCAGCTCTCTTTGCTTCAAGTAGTTTGAAAATCTTCCCCCTGCGTTCTTGCCTCAAATCCGGTGGCAGAGAGTGTACGCCACCTTTCGTGTGCCAACTTACCCAGTAAAGATCGTTGTTGTCATGGATACCAAGCTGCTCAGGTGTCTCATCAAAGTTGTGTACAAGCTTAGCTCCTGAGGGCTCTGGTTCCTGGGTTTGTGGTTGGGGTACAGATTGGACTTGAGGAGGACTTTGGATTTTGGAGGGCTTTGGACTAGAGGGGATTCTTCTAGAGTGGAGGGAGCTTGAATTGAGGATAGGATTTCTTGTTGTGATACGTGGGGCGGGGAATTTAGGAATTCAAATGATGAGGATGATTTTTGTGGTGACTCGGGCTCAGGGTTTGGGGTGATTAAGGGATAGTCGTCATCAATATCGGAGTCTGAATCAGACACCAATATGATTTCAGCTTTTTCGTGAGCGGGTTCAAATTCGACCATAGCTGACATCAGATCCAATGGAGCCGCACCTTCAACCAGTGGCTCGTCTTCTAACATTTCCTGAGCCCCATACCTCTGATCCTCGGACCCTTGTATGTCTGCTCCCTCAGATTCAGCTCCCCCTACAATCATGATGAGGTCCTCAGACTGAATCTTTCTGCATTTCTCCCCCTCATGGCGATCAGGTTCGTCCTGATCGTCATGTTTCCTTTTCTGTGACACAGCCTGAGGACGGCATTGCAGCTCGATGACGGCAGACTCAAGACGGTCCATTCTGGAGTTGAGCTGCTCCTAGACTTGAAGTGTTAAATGGGTTAGCGTGTCTATCTTGTCTTAAAGCTCCGAAATCTGTGATTGGACTGAACGGGATCCTGGTGGAGGCAGATCCTCAGAAGCGACACCCTTACCCTTTATAAATGAGAGAAGGGCGATATGTCATTCTTCAGCAGCCTCTTTCTGGGCGTCCCAGGTCAGCCCGGGTAACAACTCCGGCAACACGTAAAGCTGCTGTTTAGCATCTCGAGATGGCCTGAAGTAAACGGCATGGTGAAGCAACTCCAGGTCTTCTTTCCATCACTTCTAGCTCCACAGCGGGATGCGCGGATCCGGAAGTTTGGGAAGCTGCCACGAAGGCAGTTCGATTGGGGGACACCACGAAGGCGTCATGCGTTGTCTGTGGGGGGTGGGGAGCGAGCTGTGGGCGAAGGAAGTTTGGTCACTTGGGCGAAATGTGACCTAATTTAACACCATGACTCTCCGAGTGAGAGGGTGATGGAGTATGTGGTAAATCCCCGTAGATTCGACCATTGGACAGATGGTCTTTTGGTGGGTTGTCCGGCTAATAGGGCTTATGTCTCCCTCTGATGTTACCTCGAGCCCTCGTAAAACAGAGACGGTTCTTTCAGAATCTGCAACCTCTGCTTCCTCACTTGCAGCACCCTCTCTCTCAAGAACAATCTCCCTCTCACCCATATCCAGTGATTGTTGAACCTCCACCTCATCTCCCTCATCCTCACTCACTCTAGCCTCTCCTTCAGATTGGGTAGGCTCAGTCGGTTCTGACCGAGCCTCATCCGAATAGAATTCCCTTAGATAAGCCCGTACCCTTTTTGTTTGCACTGCCCTATGTAAAAGAGACAGTGGAATTGTCATTATTGGGACTGTGGGAGTCCCCTTCGGAAGGTTCAGCTATTGTATCGTAGCTGTCATGCATACGTCGGCCTCGGGGCGCTCATGGATGTGTTCATCATTGTCCATTGCAAATTGTATTATCAGCTGAAGAAAACGCTGGAGAGGTATGTATTTGTGTCCACGCTTTGTGCTTCTCTCCAGGTTGACTCTCTTTAATTCTTCGAAAAGAAAGGTAGCATAGTCGCAATGTCGGTCATAGGCGAATGCTGCAAACATGGCAAGGACTTGGATGGATGCTGAGTCATGACCCGCATGCTTGGCGTGAAGCACTTGTTGATAATGTCGAAGAGAACCCTCCAATGTGCCTGAAGGTTCTTAGTGCGGAAGTCTGAAGGCTTTGTCAGTGGGCCATCATATCCCAGAGACTTTATCTCATACAAGGTTTCAAGGGGAGAAGGGATTGGAGCAAAATGAAGTCAGTTTAAGGAATAGGCTTCGGCTGGGAGGCGTAGAATGTGGCGGATGGCTGCGGTTGTGATCTTGACTGGGACACAGTCAATAGTGGAGGTGAACTATGGTTCGGCATCGGCTACAAACTGAAGATGATGCCAGAACTGTTGGAGGTATATTTGTGGAACGGAGATGGCGGTGGATAGTGAGTAGTATATGGGGTGGTTTTTGAGAATATCAAAAGCGATATTCTTGGTTTCACGGTGAAGGGTGGATACGTTGAATTGCCAATTATGTGCAAAGAACTCGACGTACTGGGATTGAGGTAATATGGATTCTTCTGGGAGTTGGGCGTTGTTTGGGCTAAGGGAATGGGGCATGGTTATAACAACTGGGGATTCCATGAGTCTTGTAAAAATGCATCAAAGTTAGAATAGAAGACTTAAAAGATATGACAGTGATACTAAGTCTGGGATTAGTGTGAAATAGAAACTGTTTGTTCTGTTTAAAGCATTGGGTCTTTATTAGTAGAATGGGAATTCTACTGAATAAAGTCCGAAGTCAATCGTTAAGAGACCAATGTTAGAACAGACATTTTCACTCAAACACTGACCCTAACTCTAACCAATGGTGCAAAGGACTGAAAATATTTTTGGATTTTTGAATTATAAGGTAAATGCAAAAATGGGAAAATTGAAAAAATATGCGAAGTGTTGAATTTCGGGTGAGCCGAATTCGGATGAACAGTGGTCCGAATCCGGTTTAGTCCGAAATCCAAAAGATGATGCATGAATATGAAATAAACGGAACCGAAATCGGATGAACTCTGAATTCGGATGGGGACCAAATTCGGGCTCTCTCCGACTTCGGATGCACAGTTAAATAGAAAATGAAATTTTGAAAAATAAATGAAAATTTTGAACATGCTGAGGAGGATCGAATTCGGATACACAGTGGTCCATATTCGGATGCACAGTGATCCGAATTCGGTCAGAACAGTTGACATATTTTGAAGATTTTTCTAAGTATTCTCATCCGAATTCGGTGGGTGGTCCGAATTCGGATGGACCGAATTCAACAGCAGCAGTTAATGTACATGCAACCATGCTACGTGAACAGTTCAAAATGTACAAAAATGCATGAAAATGCAGATGCTATTCTAAAAATATGTAATGAACATTTTATATAACTAGAAGAAGCAAAACAGAACAAATTTAAGGTCCTAAATCTAGTAAAAACTGAAAGAACAAAACTATAAATATTTGAAAATCAAATACACAAAATAGTGAGTTAAAAGCTGAAATAAAGTTGAAAAAGTGTTACCTGGTAGTGTCAATGTATGCAAGAAAAACGAAGTAAAACCGTAGCTCGAGTAGCTTGAATGAGTGAAAATGGAGGTTTGGGGCGGTTGTTCGTGCGACTGTGAGAGAGAAAGGAAGGAAGAAGAAGTAGCTTGAAGATGAAGAAAGTATGGGTTGACTGTTTGACCCGCCCTTTTAAAGGGAAGCGGGTCGGGTCGGGTGGAGAGGATCCGCGCCCAAAAAGAACACATGGGCCACCGGGTTTTGGCTTTATGTTACACAAAATGGGCTTTAACACAAAAACATAAATAAAACAAATTGTTAAGAATGAAAAATTTAGCCCAATTTTAAACACAATCTTTTTGAATTTTTCTTTGTAAATAAAATAACTAAATGCAAAATAAAAGGAAAAAAAATAAAAATTGTAAGGTCTACCACTACGAGATCTATCTAGACGCGGAACCGTCAACGAGTGCGGAATCCTCGTTAACGGGTAGACGGAAACAACTCTCAATCAGAAACACGGAGACTATCAGAAGCTGAACGAACGACACACGAACGATCCTACTAACTGATTCTCTCCGAAACGGCACTAACACTGATGATAAACTCGAGATCGCCTTTTGCTGAATCACTCTCGAATTCTGCAAAAAGTCTAATAATTAATCGAGTCTATCCCTAATTATAGAGGCTAATTCGAGTCTGTTATGGGCCAAACTCGAATCTGGCCCAAGGCCCATTCGAGTTTGTCCTCATTGACATTCTCGAATCTGCCAACATTCGAATCTAGGATCTCATTCGAATCTATCACAGATTCGAATGTACAGCCTTATAGAAATCGAATCTAACTAATATGCATATGACACTTATGTTATTAACTTATGCTTGAATTAATCTTTGATCTTTATGTTTGAACTTCTTGTAATATGATACACCAAGTTCAAACACACAATCAATAACAATCAAACATATATATAAACATATATATCAAAACACTCGTTAAACCACAATGTAGGATCACTTAGACTGCTATCGTCACACAGGGTGTACCAACAGACTCCCCCTTGACGATAGCTTCTAATAATTCACACATTTGATCAAGAACTTTGTTTATTATTTATTCAAACTACTTCCAGCATACAAGCCCTTTTCAACACATACTTTAACCACATTCTCATATTTCCTAGCCTCACTATCCATATGAGCATCACTAGAAATCTTACAAGCATGCAAAATTTGAAGATCATCTCAAGAAAGGTTTACCAGATGAAGAGGATCATAGATTCTAAGAATAACCTTTTCTTCAAAATCTTCCATTACCGCTTCTCCAGTCTCACTCTCAACGTACCACCAATGCAGATTCTTCATGACATTCTGTGGCATAGGCTTGAGCGGCACCTTTCTTAGACACCTTACTGGTTTGTACTGAATCTTCATCTAAGGACGCCCAGTTAGAGGATCAATTCTAGAAGGATCCTCTACTCTTCTTCCTATCCTTGGATTCAGGCGTTCAAACTTCCTTGATCTTCCCTCATTCCTTATGATTCTTGCAATTACATCTGCGTAGGGATCATTGCCAATATTAATCAGATCTTTCCATGCTAACGCCTTGATCTCAATCTTTGGCAGTGAATTGAATGCTTTCAGAGTTTGCCTCAGGTACTGGAGCTCGTCTTTTCTCTTAATTATGAATAGCTGCAGTTCTCGATCAAAGAACCAGCTTAATATGCTTCCTGATAGCTTTCCAGTCCCCGACACTCTCATCTTCCTTTTTAGCTCTAATTCCTTCTGTTCAGCCCTGAACCACAACTTTCGTTTTTCTTCATTCGTTAGTTCTCTGGCAGGTTCATCTACAGATGGCTCAACATTTAACGCAGCATTCACCACTTCTATGTTCACAATATCATCTCCTTCTATCACATATGTATCAGTGATAGGATTTTGCTGCACGACGATCTCATCAGCTTCATCGTCCTCATCAGCACATACCTCGTCATCTGATTTCCACTCAACAATCTCTTCAGGCACAAACTCACCCTCTTCCAGCTCTTCCCTTTCATCTTCACAATCAAAACCCAAATCCATCGGATTGTCATCAAGATCCATGAGAGCATCAATCATCTCACTAATCTCAAAATCCGTAGGCTTAGATGAACTCGCTTCTCGTACTTCTCCTCCTGCTTGACTTGGCTCCCCCTGAGATTGAGCAGCCTGAGCAGCAGAAAAATCTACTGGCTCATCCTGTCTTTGAGAGCTGGGATCATTGCCTTGGTTATCTTCTTTATCATCATCTCTCGGCCTCTGTACTTCTTGATCACGGCACGACGTCTCCCCCTGAGCCTGTAAGTTTTTCATTAACTGCTCAATTAGGGAGCGCATCGACCTTATCTCAGCTGCCTGATCTGCTACAAATGATGTTAACTCTGTGTTCTCTTCCTGAACTTTCTCCACAATCTTTTTGAGATCGGCATTCTCGTTATGAAGATTTGCGTTATGACTCTGAATTTCACTGATTGCCGTTGTTAGTCCAAAGATTTGGATTTCCTGGAAGTCAACTCGATCTTTTAGGCGCAGAAACCTTTGATTTTCAGCATATGTGGATGAGGTTGATGGGATGGATTGAATTGGCGTTGGAATGATCGGCGATGGGATATACGGTTCATCTTGAGGTGGTGGTGGTGGAATGGTGGTTTGAGGTTCTTGAGATTGAGGAGTTTGAGTTTGAGGGTTTTCAGATTGTTCTGCTGAAGCGGAAGATGATCCTTGCATAAATCTGTGATGCTTGGCCCGTTGCCTTGTCACTAACGGTGCAACTTCTTCTTCTTCAAAATCGGAGTCATCAGACTCTCTTGATACTCTCCTCCTCGAAGCTTCTTCATTGACTACCAACCTTGACCCATACGTTCCAATTTGAACATGAGGTTCTGTAGACACTGACTCTGGAGCTTCAACTTCTATTTCCTCCATCTCTTCTGATTCAGTGGCAGATGATGACAAGTCATTACCAGTTTGTTCTGGTTCATATTCATCCACATCCCTTAGCACATCTTCTTCTCCCTCTGGAGGCTCAAGCAATTCTCCCACCAATGCTGCAGCTATATCTTCATTGGCATGAGGACCTGCCTCCCAAATTTCATTTAGAGTCTGGCACAACTGATCAGCTTCACTTGGGACATTCGACGGCCCTGCTTCTTGTACCTCTGGCTGCTGACTCGTAGAAGGCCTTGATGCCTGTGATTGACTCGCAGTAGGTTTTTCTCTTCTCCTTTGAGGTTGTGCTCGCGGTGGCTGTCTTTGTTGTTGTTTTTGTTGTGGCTGTTTAGCTTGAACTTCAACTTCCCCTGCCCAGTTGGCAATATCCGGGGCTTCAAAATTCCTATCCAAAATAGCTCCAAACAACGGTCCCTCAACTGGAACCGCCAACTTTCCTCTGTGTGAGGAGCAATCAGCAAAAATTCTTTTGTCCATCACCGCGACACTTTGGATTTCATTGTGCGGCGGCAAATTCGGCAAGAAATGTCTTATGAGCATCATTATGAATCGAGGATACAGCAGATATTGTTGCTGCTCTGGCGCCGAAATTTGGTGAACGAATTCCGAGAAAAACATCTGAGAAAAGCTGAATGGCCGATTATACAGTAAAGCGATCATCCCTGATTGGATCTTCGAGACGATATAGTCAAAACCGGCTTTCTTTGCTGCAAAGCAAACCATAAAGACATGAGCCAGAAATCTCCATTGGCCAATAAGCCCGCTCTTCATATAAGAAGCCTTCGTCACATCTAGACTGTAACCCATTCTCTGAAATGCTGCCTGCCTAATACTTAGTGGAAAGTCAATAGGTCCAGACTCTTCTTCTTGTGAACCTAGCTGCAACACCTGACGCAGCATATCCGCAGAAAACACTAGCGGTTGTCCAGCTATTCTGGTTCTCAGCACTGTCGGGGTGACAGAGCAGTCCACCTGAAGATGATCATAGAATTGGCGAACATAGGGAATTACAATCTGAACATTATGAGACAAAGCAAAAGCTATCCTAGATTCTACTAGGAAATCCAACATTTGACGATATCCCTGCGCCTCAGGGATATGATGGTCGGGGTGAAGGACCATATTGTGCTTCGGCACAAAAACTCGAACAGCCATATCTGCACAATAAATAAACTATTAGAGTTAATAAAAATCAATAAACTTGCCTAAATTCAAATTTGTTTAATTTTGAACTTGATTAAGTACAAAATCCAACACAAAAGAATTTCTACAAGTTTAATAAAATTTAAATTAAATAATTCAAATAAAGTAACAGATTCGAATAGACATATTCGAATAAATCCCCTTTTCGAGTTTGATGACAAATTCAAATCTAGTTTCATTCTCGAGTTTAATGACAGACTCGAGAAACTTCTAGAACAGATTCGAACCGTCGGCCCTACTCAACACCGAATCTCTTGATTTTAACCTTTTTGGACTCAGAAAATTACATTCATTAGTCCTACTAGTTACTAATCACAGATATGTGCATTTAATTTGACTATTTATCGGTCCAATCTTGGTAATTTTGAAAACCACGATTTATACCCATAAACCTTCAAAAATCGATGATTTTGCCTAAAATGGTGTATAAAACTACATGAATCTTGTACAACCAAGTTGTTTGTACCTAGAAGTATCAGTAGAATCGAACACTAAGGCAAGAAACTCGACAAATTGTCGTTTTTGAGGAAATCGGTAGATTTGAGGAATAGATTCGAAGTCGCCAAAATAGATTCGAGGAATTAGATTCGAGGTCGCCGAATAGATTCGAGAGGGTAGATTCGAAAACAGATGGAAGTAATGACAGGTACTATTACCTATTTATAATATCTACCTTCGAATCTATGGCCAGACTCGAATCTACTGACAAATTCGAAACATCTCTATTTCGAGTCTGTCCTAAACTCGAATAACACCAAACACTTAGAAAAATTTCGAAAATTTTGAAATAACTTCAACTTCTTCAACCTTTTCTACGGTATTGTGTAACGGAGTAAAATATGCCAAATCCTTTACCCTAAGCATAAGATTTTTCACGCAGTGTTTATTTTATCCAACTATGAATGCACCCTCAGTAATTTTTGACCTTTTACCTAAGTAAAAAATAAAATAAAATAAAATAAACTAAGGTAAAATAAAATAAAATAAAAACTAAGTAAAAATAAAATTTTAAAATTTCGACCAAAAATTTAACTTAGACTTAAGCTATACTTATTAAAACTTACAACCTAAGCTAAAAGCTAAACAAAATATTTTTGATGAGTATAGTCTAAGAAAGGTTCAATCAGATAGCGATGTCTGATACTCACTTTCGGTACTTAAACTTTCACACTTAGGAATTTTTGATTCCTTTGATTGTTTGTCGTGAAATACCCATTTAGCCGATTGTTGGTATTTACCCCTTTAAACATTCTACATTTCGGAATATCCCTTGGCATTTTTATTTATCAGAAATTATCTTACGTGACCCAGACATAGACATACATTTTATGATCAAGGCATACAGACAAAGATTCTAACTTGTTGGTATTTGCAAACTTTCTTTAAAAGACAAACATCGGACACAGGTCTGTATTTTCATACAACAAAGTGTCTTAGTTTGACTTAAGGTTTATTCTTAAAGCTATCAAGACAGCGGTGACAGGTCTGTACCGACGTACAACAAAGCGACATATCTTGCTAACCCGAATCTAAACATAGGCAACAGGTCTGTACTTACGTACAATAGAGTTACATGTTTTCGACTCTCAATTTTGTATGATTTTTCTATTCTTTCCATTCTAAGATGTATTTGATGTTGCCATACATCCCCAGTAAGTTTACATACCTCATTTAGACTCAAAGTTTGTATGTCTTGTTCATAAAAATTAAGACTGATTGGTCGTACATCTAAGTTAGTGACACGTTTGACTTTTTCTTGAATATTTTATTTGCCTTAAGACTCCCTATGTGCATTATGCCTACCAACACATCAAACTAAAATAAAGTATAACACTTAGAACTTTAGTTGCATTATGTGTGAAAGCCTAAACACTTAGAGTTTGTAACGACTGTGCTAATTTTCGTCACTTTGAACCTATGCATCTAAGACTTAACTCTTTTTTCTGATATTCTCTTTTTTTGTATTTTGATGATTTTCTCTCTTTTTTCTTTTGTTTTTCATAAGAAATAGCAATAAAATAAGATAACCTACTAACTTACTAAAAATAGAAACTTACTAAAAATAGAAACTATCCTAAATTAGCAGACTTATTATAAAAAGAAAGAAATACTACAGCTATAAAAGGAAATAAGCTACTACTAAGGCCAAATTACTCTGGGTTGCGCATTCCATTTAGTTGAATTAAATATTCAAACCGTGACTTATCAAATGCTTTGGTAAATAAAGCTGCATTATTATCTTCTGTTGCCACTTTTACCAATTTGATTAAGTTCTTTTCAGCACAATCACGAATAAAATGATGCCTAATGTCTATGTGCTTTGTTTTGTTGTGTTTAACTGGATTATTAGTAATAGCAATTGTAGATTGATTGTCTATCCTAATTGGAGTTTGAGTGTAAGCCAAACCGTAATCCCGCAATTGTTGTTGTATCCACAGAACCTGTGAGCAGCAACTACCAGCAGCAACATACTCGGCCTCGCACGTTGACACGGCTACCGACGTTGTTTCTTGCATTGCCAGGATACCAATCTCCCTCCTAGGAACTGACAACCTCCAGTCGTTGATTTGCGCGTCAAGCTGCATCCTCCGTAGTCAGAATCCGTGAATGCCTCCAACTCTAGATCTCCCTCCGCGTGATACCAAAGTCCCAGCTTCGGTTTCGACTTGAGGTATCGTAGAATCCGCTTCACAGCTTTCATGTGCATCTCCTTCAGATTAACTTGAAACCTAGCACAAATACACACAGCAAACATGATGTCAGATCTTGAAGCAGTTAAATACATAAGAGATCCAATCATGGCCCGATATAATGTCGGATCCACATCAGTATCACTTTCAGTACCCGGTCCGAGATTGTGATTCACTTGAATCGGTGTGCTGAAATGGGCAGTCAATTTTGTTCCTTCCATCCCGAAACGCTCCAATATGTCATAGACATATTTCGTCTGATGGATAAACATCCCTTCCTTCTTCTGGTCAACTTGTAACCCCAAAAAGAAAGTTAACTCTCCCATTGCACTCATCTCGAATTTCGACTTCATCACCTTCTCGAAATCTTTGCACATCTGTTCGTCTGATGATCCAAAAATGATATCATCGACGTACACTTGTACCAAGATGAAATGTTCTCCCTTCCTCTTCACAATCAGAGTACTATCTATCCTACCCCTTTCAAATCCATTCTCTAATAGATGGTTGGATAGAGTCTCATTCCACGCCCTTGGTGCCTGATGCAATCCATATAGAGCCTTATCTAAGCGATATACTCTATCAGGATATTTTGGATCTGTAAATCCAGGTGGTTGTTCTACATACACCAACTCCTTCACTTTCCCATATAGGAAAGCACTCTTAACATCTAATTGATATACCTTAAAGCCCTTGAAGGAGGCAAAAGCTAGAAACATCCTAATGGCTTCCAGCCTTGCTACTGGTGCAAACACCTCATTGTAATCGATTCCCTCCTCTTAGTTGAAACCCTTTAGAACTAGCCTAGCGTGGTTGCGCGTGACTATACCCCGATCGTCTCTTTTACACTTAAAAACCCATTTGGTTCCTATGGCAACTTCCCCTCGAGGTAATGGAACTAACTCCCACACTTCTAGTTTCCTAAATTGCGAAAGCTCTTCCTGCATCGCTTCAACCCAGGAGTTATCCTTAAGTGCCATTTGCACATTGTTAGGCTCTACTTGCGATATGAAACAAGAATAGAGACATGTGTGATATGCCTCGGAGTCATTTATCATCGACAACAACACTGTGTTGTTATTTAAACTATTCCTAGTCTTCACACCCTCGTTAGGATTTCCTATGATGCTTTCTATAGGATGGTTCTTGTTGATCCTAGAGGTCTCTATTTCATCAACCCTTAGATTATCTCCTAAGTTAGATCCTTTTCACCTAATGGGGGAACAGCCTCAGTTTCTACATTTTCCTCCTCACGGACATTTTCCTCAGAGTTGGAACTTGTTGCTTGAGTCTGATTCTCAGTGGTAGGTGCTTCTGGATCAGCAACTTCTGGAGATCCATCTACAGTCGCAGTAGGCTCGGATGTGGATTCAAACGCAGTCCTCGGAAAGGTATGACCATCGTCATTCAGATGCAACGTCGCCATGTCCTTTTCGATTGTACCTGCATTATCATCCAAAGGAATGTTAAATGACTCAAATAATTTATCATAGTCAAATATCCATTCCGGGCCTGTTTGGGGTTCATGTGTATAACTTGTGACTTCAATGTTATACACAATTTCTACCGTACCATTTGTTTTGTTAAAAACCCGTTTGTTTGGTGAGTTCGGCACATAACCTAGGAAGTATCCTTCGTCAGCCTTTTCACCAAACTTAGGTTGATGTTTTGTTCGCAAAAGAGTGCATGGTACCCCAAACGGTTCGAAGCCAGTTAAATTAGGTGGCCGTTTATTCAAAATTTCATAACATGTTTTGTTCAAAGATTTGACTGTAAGGACTCGGTTTAAAATATGGCACGCGGTATTCACTGCCTCCCCCCAAAACATGGTAGGAAGCTTTGAATCCGAAAGCATAGTCCTTGCAGCCTCAATCAATGTCCTATTTTCACGTTCGGCCACCCCATTTTGTTGAGGCTCATATGGTGCACTGAATTGATGCACTATGCCCTTTGATAGGCAATATACACCAATTACAGTGTTTTTGAACTCAGTTCCATTATCACTACATATCCTTTTAACCCTTGTTCCGTAGGAATTCTCCACTTGGTCTAAGAACCCGATGAGCTTGGAAGCCGTCTCGTCCTTTGTACCTAGAAAGAAAATCCAAGAAAACCGTGAGTAATCGTCAGTGATAACTAAGCAGTACCAACTACCTCCTATACTCCTTTTGTTGATTGGTCCGAAAAGGTCCATATGCAACAAATCGTATGTTGAGGTTATGGAGTTCTGCGTCTTGGACTTGTGTGTCTTCTTATGTTGTTTGCCCTTCTTGCAAGGTAGACACTTGTCCTCGAACTGAAAGCTCTTCATAGGCACACCTTGCACCAATCCATGTTTCGTTATGTAGTTCATCTTTCTTAGGTGCAGGTGAGCCATGCGTCTGTGCCACAGTACCGATTCCGTCTCCGAAGCTTTGGATAATAAACAGATTGGCCCCATCGAAGTCTCCGGCTTGTTCATATCAAGCATGTACAAGTCATTCTTCCTTGGTGCCCGCATCAATACCCATTCTTCAGGAATCTTGAATCCCGGTTTTAGCACTAACGCTTCAGTGTCAGTGAACAATACTGAATTCTTCTTATCACAGATTTGAGATACACTAATGAGATTGTGAACCAGTTTATCAACGTGATAAACTTGGTCCAACTTGATCGTCCCATTAGTGACCACTCCGGTACCCGTGATGTTTCCTCCATTGTTACCGGCGAATGATACAAACCCCCGATTGCCACCCTTGAAGTCTGTAAGTAGACCTCTTTCCCCTGTCATGTGCCTGGAGCATCCACTGTCGACGAACCACTTGTTGTTTGGACCTGTGGTAATCTCCTACACATGAAAGAAAATAGGTTAGTTATCACGGGGAACCCAAGCCATAACTGACTTGGTTATACCATTCTCGTCCACATACTTAAACTCTTTCAAATACCCATCTCGCCTTTCAGGTGACTTGGGTCGTTGAACTGGAGTTTGTTGTGGTGCCGAGTGATTTAAGTTCACTCTTTGCATTTGAGTAGGCATTTGTTGTGGAGCTCTAGAATAATTCCTATTATATTGCATTTCGGATTGTGATCCCTGAACTCTAACCGGTACGTATTGTCTAACTGGAGTATGAGACCTAACTGGAGTGTGTGCCCTGCTAGGTGTTGTGCTCCTATAGACTTGTTGAGGTGCTGAGCTAGGTTGATTAATGAGACGATTCGGTGAATTTGTCCTAACCACTTCCTTTGGTCCAACCTTTGCCGGTGTTTGTTTCACAACTTGTTTTGGTGTGGCCTGCACAGTTTTCTCGGTACTCTGAGAACTACTAGTGCTTGCCACATTTGTTGAGGGCTTAACAGGTGTTGGGTTCACTGTCTTAGGTGTAACTTCGGCTTTCCTAAGCGGACAGTGAGAAGCAACATGCCCCTTTTCATGACATCTAAAGCAAGACATCTTATCTATGGACTTCTTGTGTGTTCCCTTAGACTTAGGTGTCTCACTAGTGTCTTGGTCCTTTTGTACATCTATGGCGACTGGCTCATCGTCCTGATCAGCCCAATCAATTTTATGTTTTCCTGCAGGTGTTTCACTGGAGGAAGTCACAAATTTGACTTTCTTAACCTTGACAGTTGTGTCAGCCACCTTAGGTGTATTTTCTACTATAGGCTCAGATATAGGTTCAGGTGTGTCCTCTAAGTCTACTGATTTGTCAGTTTTCTCCTGAGGCTGAGGCACATAGTTTGCATTAAAAGGTGGAGGAATTTCATGAAATCCTAGACCTACGGGCTTTTTAGATTGTCTTTGGGCATCTAAAACTTTCCCTAGGTTTAGGCTTGAATTCCTAAACTTCTCTAGCTTACTGTTTGCCTCTGCTACCTTTACCTTTGTTTCAGCTAGCTCTATGTCTTTGTCCTTAAGGTTTTTGGTCAAGGCCTCTACATGCTCATACATAAGCTCTAACCTAACACACTGCTCACTCAGTTTGTCTTTCAGAACTATTACATCTTAAGCATCAGCCTTAAGTTTTTCCTTAAGATCTTGCTTAATATCGTTCAGGCTAGCGTTTTCAGTTTTTAGTGACTCATTTTGAGTAGTTATGGTTTTTTGTGATTCTAAGACTAGATTTAACCTATCATTAGAATTAACACACAATACACATAACTCATGAAAAAGAGAGTAAGTCAGACTAACCTTTGTGTGGTCAGATTCCACATTGGCCATTTGAGCGGCAAACTCCAGAACTGTCTGATCATTCGTCTTCTCCACCCACATCGGACTGTTGTCCCTTGTGGTCTGCTCTTCTCCTTCATACCCAGTTTCCGTGACTTCAGCAATAAAAGCCCGAGCATTTGACTCTGGATGTGAACTCCAGTCATAAGTACCATCTAGCTGTCTGTCTGATGTGACATTTGATAGTAGACTAGCTAGATTGGCTTGACCAGTAGATGAACTCGGAAAGTATCGTTGTTGAGACTGATTCTGAAACTGTCCCTGATGCTGACTCTGCCCTTGGTACGTATCCACCTTCGGTCTCTGACACTCTCTGGCGAAGTGTCCCAGTCCTTGACAGTTGTAGCACTTTACTTTGCACTTGTCAAATCCAATCCCCTTGTTGTTCATTGTCAGATTCCTCCCAGTTCTTTTGATGAATCTCTTAACCTGTTGGGTTACCATGGCCAGTTGCCATTTAAGATCCATCTCCTCAAGATCATCAGGGTCGACCTGATCATAGTCCTCATCCCAGAGAGCAGGATCGTTCATTTTTCCCTGAACGCAGTTCCCGTACGCGGCCACAAATGAAGCAAGCAGATTCAAATGTTCTTCCGCTGATTTTGCGCTCATGGGCATCTTCGAATATCCCTGAGATGTTGATCCCTGAGTTGCTTGAGGTTGAGGTTCTTCCGATCTTCCTAATCCTAAGAACGCTCTGTTCAGTGTGTCATCAGACTCTGCTGGTGACGACGTTTCTCCGGTGAAAAACGCTGTAGCAGTCTTCGGATCTGCGGTCGCTGAAGGTTTTGTTGATTTTCCAAAATACATTGCTGGATTCTGGACTTGTTCGTAATCAGTTTCGGCCTTCAGTAGCTCGAAATGATATGCCCGCAACGTTCCCACGATATCCTCCAGAGATTGAGTATAATACTTGTCTTCGTTAAGCTTGATCATTGCCACATACATAGCCCATTTTGCTGGTAAGGCATCAAGAAGCTTGTTGTTCTTGTCGTTGTCAGTATACTCAATCCCGTGACTCTCAAGCTCCGTCAATAGATGATAGAAGCGGGTGATAGTATCATCCAGCTGTTCATCCTTTAACGCCTTGAAAATCGCAAACTGTTGTTTCAATAATTCCGTACGCTTTCTTCGTACCCTTGGATTACCCTCACACCTTTTCTCCAGTGACTCCCAAAGTTCTTTAGAAGTCTTTTGAGTCCGAAATGTATGTAGTATATCATGAGGCAACGCCATACGAATTATGGAAAACGCTTTGTTCTCAGCTTCATAGAGTTTCTCATCATCTTCCTTCATCATCTGATATGATAGAACTCTTTGACGGCCTTTAACTTCGGAAATTGGTGGAATATATCCTTCGTCGATACACACCCACATGCGCATGTCATTAAAACGCACGAAATCGGTAAACCGATCTTTCCACCAATAATAATCCTCGAGTTTCATCAGCTTAGGCGGAGTGTTTGCCTTCCCGACCTCGTGGTCCATTTCCAGGAATTTTTGAAGATTTGACATCTTTTCGAAAGTAATTGAATTGAACTTAATTAATTTAATTCGAAACTAATTTGAATTAGTTCGTTCGAATCTAGATAGATTCGAATATAATTAGATTCCAATTTATTTGGGATTAAATTCGATTAAGTGTTGTAACTCAATTAAATTCGGAACTAATGACAGATTCGAAATTCCTCAGATTCGAAGGTCAAGACAAACTCGAAGACACAGTAGACTCGAGACCCTATTCGAATGTAGCACAAACTCGAATTAGATTCGAAACCCTCTGTATCAGACTCGAAAGGAGCGGATTTGGTTAGACTCGAAACTAAGTATAACCCTAATTACCCCTAATAGATTCGAGCGCCGCAAACTCGAAAAACGGCTAACACTTTGATTTTTTAACGTTTTGCAGATTAAATCAAGATTTTTCCTACGAAAAATATTGATTTCGATCAAAAACGTGAAAACCACAAAGTATTTCCCGGATATGAATTTGCTAAGCTTGAAAACACACGAAAAACACGATTTTGAGAGCAAAACCGTCCAATAGCGTCAAGAAACCTAGAATGTATCAAGATGAACACGAAGAACACGAAGAACACTCCGTAGGCTCTGATACCACTTGTAAGGTCTACCACTACGAGATCTATCTAGACGCGGAACTGTCAACGAGTGCGGAATCCTCGTTAACGGGTAGACGGAAACAACTCTCAATCAGAAACACGGAGACTATCAGAAGCTGAACGAACGACACACGAACGATCCTACTAACTGATTCTCTCCGAAACGGCACTAACACTGATGATAAACTCGAGATCGCCTTTTGCTTAATCACTCTCGAATTCTGCAAAAAGTCTAATAATTAATCGAGTCTATCCCTAATTATAGAGGCTAATTCGAGTCTGTTATGGGCCAAACTCGAATCTGGCCCAAGGCCCATTCGAGTTTGTCCTCATTGACATTCTCGAATCTGCCTACATTCGAATCTAGGATCTCATTCGAATCTATCACAGATTCGAATGTACAACCTTATAGAATTCGAATCTAACTAAAATGCATATGACACTTATGTTATTAACTTATGCTTGAATTAATCTTTGATCTTTATGTTTGAACTTCTTGTAATATGATACACCAAGTTCAAACACACAATCAATAACAATCAAACATATATATAAACATATATATCAAAACACTCGTTAAACCACAATGTATGATCACTTAGACTGCTATCGTCACACAGGGTGTACCAACAAAAATAAAAATATTTTTGTGATTTCTTTAACAACTAAGTTATGACAAAAATAAAGTAAAATAAAACAGAAAATAAAAATGTTTTTGGCAATAAAATCTTTTTGTGATTTTCTGACCGATTATATTAAACTTTAAAATCTAAAAATTAACCAACCTAAAATTTAAAATTATAGAGAAGTTAAAAAGAACAAAAATTATAAAAACTAATATCCTAATTATACTCCCCCTCAAATAAACACCTATTCTCTTCTTTTTCATTTTCAAATAAATTTCTTGAACCTATTTAACCTTAAAGATACAGACAAACCTGGATAAATTTTGCGTCCTACTCAGTGATGAACAATTCATATAGCAATTTGTCAGGATCATTAATTATTAAAGATGTACATAGATAATGAAATATTGAAATTTAATTTTGTAACACACCCCTTAAATTTAAATAACAGATATTTTCTAAATAAAGGAATTTCAAACATGATAGTTTAAAATATATCATTTTAGACAATGTCTGATATTTAACTAGAAGGTGGATTCAACATGCCGATATGGGATACTAAAAACTGAAAACGAGGTTCGTCTAAAGCCTTAGTAAAAATATCTGCAAGTTGATATTCCGTGCCTACAAAATACAACTCAATTGTTCCCTTTTCTACATGATCTTTAATAAAATGATACCTGATATCTATATGTTTTGTTCGTGAGTGCTGCACGGGATTGCAAGAGATAGCAATCGCACTTCGAGAATCGCAGTAAATTGGAATGTTAGTGAGCGAGAATCCATAATCACGTAATTTTGTTCTCATCCACAGCACTTGAGAGCAACAGCTTGCAGCTGCTACATACTCAGCTTCAGCTGTGGATGTTGAAACACAATTCTGCTTTTTGGAGGACCAACTCACCAGTCTGTCACCCAAGAACTGTATCGCACCTGATGTGCTTTTTCTGTCAACTCTACAACCTACAAATTCAGCATCTGAAAAGGCAGTAAGATCAAAATCGGTTCCCTTTGGATACCAGATACCAAGATCGGGTGTACCCTTAAGATAACGAAAAATGCGTTTTACTGTAGTTAGGTGTGATTCTTTTGGGTCGGCCTGAAAATGAGCACAAAGACATGTTGAAAACATTATATCAGGTCTACTAGAAGTCAGATATAGTAAGGATCCTATCATCCCTCTGTAAGTTGTATTATCGACACTTTTCCCAGAAGAATCGGTGTCTAACTTATAGTTGGAAGCCATGGGAGTTGCGATACTCGTGCAAGAGTCTAACTTATACTTCATGAGAATGTCAAGAGTATATTTCGACTGGTTCACAAAAATCCCATTTTCAAGTTGTTTGACTTGTAATCCGAGGAAAAAATTCATTTCCCCCATCATACTCATCCCAAACCTGGACTCCATTAGGGCTGAAAAATCCTTACAGAAATTACTGTAAGTAGATCCAAATATAATGTCATTGACATATATTTGCACTAGCATTATGTGCGGGCCTTCCCTTTTTGTGAACAGTGTTGTGTCCACCACACCTTTGCTGAAACCAGCAGAGATAAGAAAGTTAGAGAGACTGTCATACCATGCGCGAGGTGCTTGTTTCAAACCATAGAGCGCTTTGTCTAGCACATAAACATGGTCAGGTTTATGTGCATCAACAAATCCTTGTGGTTGTTCAACGTACACCTCTTCATTAAGTTTACCGTTAAGAAAGGTTGTCTTGACGTCCATCTGGTACACTTTGAAGCCTTTGTGTTTCGCGTACGCCAAGAAGATTCTGATAGCTTCAATCCATGCAACTGGAGCGAAGGTCTCGTCATAATCTATCCCCTCTTGTTGTCGGTAGCCTTTGGAGACAAGTCTCACTTTGTTTCTTATCACAATGACGTTTTCATCTCGTTTGTTCTTGTAGATCCACTTCGTTCCGATAATTGTTCGGTCTTTTGGCTTGGGAACTAACCGCCATACTCGAAGCTATTCAAACTGGTTGAGCTCTTCTTGCATTGTAACTATCCAGTCTGGGTCTTTTAAGGCTTCATCCACAGCTGGCTCTATCATACTAAGGAATGATGCGAAGAGACATTCATTAGCAGACGCCCTACGGGTTTGGACACCGGTTGAGACATCACCAATGATTTGATCGGTTGGGTGACTTCGGGTCCATTTTGTCTCGTGTGGAAGGGATGCACGAGATGGAATCTCAGTGGTGAGAGTGGGAATGGAGGATGATTCATGGTCAATGGTTTCTAGTGAAGGTACCACTCGTTTCGGTTCGGGTACATTATGTTCAGGTGAAGGAAGGATGTTTGGCATGATGTGCGAGGGTATTTCTGGAGTAGGTTCAACTGCGGATGTATCAGTGGATGAAGTTGATGGATGTGGGTATGACGTGGATGAAGATGGATCGGATTAAATTTGTGGTGCAGTTGAATTGTTGGAAGTATTACCTACAGTAGGAGAAACATTAGAAACATTAGAACTATGACCAAAAAATTCTTCATAAAAAGGATCAAATAAATTAACTAAATCAGAAGGTGAAAAAGAAGTAGATTGAGAAGAAGAGTCTCCAGGCATTGGTGTAATGCGTGGTCCTGAATGATCAACTTCGGGTGCCAGTTCAGCCAATTCATCAAATGTGACATGCACACTTTCATTGACTGTCCTGGTTCGAGATACGCCTTCGAGTTGGATGAGTATCCAATGAAGATCGCTTCATCCGCTTTCTCGTTGAATTTCCCGAGGTTTGCTTTGTCATTAAGCACATAGCACCTGCAACCAAATACACATAAGTACTTGATAAAAGGTACTTTATTTACGAAGAGTTGAAATGGAGTTTTATTGAAACGCTTATGGATTATGGAGCAATTCTGCGTGTAGCAAGTCGTTGACACGGCTTCGGACCACAAGAACGGAGGTAGCTTTGAGTAAGTCAAAATTGTACGAGCAGCTTCCACAAGGGTACGGTTACGCCTTTCTACGACTTCATTTTGTTGAGGTGTTCTAGCAGCAGAATATTGATGTTGAATACCTTTGGATCGAAAGAAGCCCTCAACTACCGAATTCTTGAATTCCGTGTCGTTGTCAGACGGACAGTTGCTATTGGGTGTCGACACTCTTTATAAAATCGATGATTTCTTGAGCTGTCTCATCTTTGGATCGCAAGAACTTAACCCAAGTATATCGTGAGTAATCGTCAACAATAACTAACACATATCGCTTCCCATTTATGCTTTGGGTCCGCATCAGTCCGCATAAGTCCATATGAAGTAACTCCAACACTCTCTTCGATGATGGTTTGGGTTTTGGTTTGTGAGATGATCTTTTCATCTTGCCCTTCTCACATGCTCCACGCAGATGGTCTTTTTCATATCTCAGTTCTGGGAGACCTTTCACCAGTTGTTTGCAGCCAGCTTGTTGATGTTTTCAAAGTTTAAGTGAGATAGCCTGCGATGCCACAACCAAGAGTCTTTTGACGAGGCTTTTGATAGAAGGCGGATGCTATCCTTAACCATGAGCTTAGCTACGTCTATGGTGTAAAGGTTAGAGTTACGGGAACCGAATAAACGTTACTTCTAATCCTTTATCGCAGAGCTGACCTATGCTAAATAGATTATGTGATAATCCCTCAACATAGTCAACATCCTTGATGACTAGATTATTTAAGACTAAATCCCCGTATCCTTTTATGTGAGCCCGGTGACTGTTCTCGAATTTTACCGTCCCACAGTATTGTTCAACTACGTTGGACAACAATTCTATTCTCCCGGTCATGTGCTTGGAGCAACCCGAATCCATATACCAAATGGATTTTGCCTGAAAAACAAATAAATACATATAATGAAAATCTATAAGCATTCAAACAGATCCATCTTATATTGACAATCAAACCGTGTTCTAAACTGAGATGTTCAGAAAACATGATGAATTTAGACCGGGTCTTGAGCTGTGTGCACAGAAGCCAAACATGTCGGTTTAAGCACAACCGACAAGCAGAATAACGGGTCCTAGTTTTTTATAACTAGAAGCCAATTCATTGAAGTACGGGACTTGATCTGAAGTAACCAAAAACCATCTGCATTAAGATCACACAACTTTGGGTACCCATCTTAATATGGGTCCTTTTGGGTTAGGAGTTCCAGGTGAATATGACACGTTTGCAGTTTTAGGAACCCATTTTGCAGTAATCTGTGGACCAGATGCATAGCCTTTTGGAATCCATTGAAAATTGGATTTATCAGGCTTTGGAACCTTAGGCGATGAACTTACCTTCGATTTTTGACTTTTTGAGACTTGTTTGACTTTTGCTTTGGTTTTGGGCCTAGGCAAAGTACAAGTCTCACTTTTCGTGATGGCCGATGATGCAACATTTTTTATTTTCTTTTTATGAACTCTTTTAGCAGGAAAATGCACAAAAACATTCATTTCAGGAACTTGGCGTCTAAAATGAGTTGGACATAATTTAAACAAGTCATTAAAAGAATAATTCAAACGAACATTAGAATTCGTCACATCATTATAAACATTGTTTTCAGAGATTACATGCATCCTATCTCTAGAAACAAAATCAATTGGCATAACAGTCTTCTTCACAAAAAAGCTCGTAAAATCTTGCATGTATGTTTGTTGGTACTATTCTCACATGATCTGTAGGAACAAAATGACGAGAGTCAGTACACATGGAAGACTTAGACTTTAAAGATTTTTCTTTTTCTTGGTGAGTGGGTTTCTTAGAAGACTTGTATTTAATCTGAGTCTTCTTCGAAACCTCATCTTTGAAAGGTTTTTGTGAGACCCTCTGATTTCTCAAAGGTCTCAAGTCAAGTCCCAGTAGCAATGCAATATATATCAGGAAACTAAGATAATTTCATAAGGAATGCTCGGATGATGATAAATCCATACACACGCATCATTAGTGGGGATCAGCCACGTACTGGGCTAGCTACCAGTAAAAGCTCTATATGGATATCATCGGAATGCTCAGCTCTAGCTACTCTCTGTGCTTTCATCACGTAAATCAGCACATCATAAGCCTAACATTAACCCAACACTGAGCAATAGTGATGGTGTTAAGCTTAACAATCAAATGACTCGTCAAAGAATCGAATCTAGAAGAAGAAATACTCAGCTCAACAAATCATAGTAAATATACTATGACAATATATCAATAAGCTCAAGATCAGAATCTCAAATAAATCAGAATCATGCAACAAAAGTCTCGATTCACATAATATGCAGTTAAAATGAAATCTACAACTCACAGTTACTGGTTATTTGTGCTCTTTTACTTTCTGGCTCTGGCTCTGTTGCTCACAATCTGTAGTGGATTAGAACCACTATCTGACTTATGTCAGATTTTCAGATGCTCGTCATCTTGCTCGTTGCTCAATCTGTTATTAATATCAGTTCTGATATTTATTAGCTCTTTATATCATCTGAATATTAAATATTCAGTGTTCATCATTTATTAATGCTCAAGATTCATTCGTTGGTCTTTGATCTCACAATTTCATATCTTGTTTATACAATCATCATTCTCAATAGAATCTTTCTTTCATTTATTTGCTTTCTTTGTTCATTATATTTTCTAAAGATCTTTGTATGTATGTATGTATATATATATATATATATATATATATATATATATTAGTCCATAAATTAATTATTTTGTCATTTTATGCGTTGATCATGTGATTTATTCAAAATATTCAAGTTTAAGAGTAGTTTTAATATTTCATACTAAATTCAAAGCTCATTAACTAGATTTGAAGACATCCTTCCAACTTATATCATCAAATTCAACCCATATACTACACTTGAAGCTATTATATTCAAACTTAGATTCAAATTCGAAGTCTTTATGCATTAGATTCGAACACATTCGAATTTAAGAAGTAAATTCGAAGCTCCATGTTTAAATTCGAAGTGAATGATTAAATTCGAAGCTTATATCTCGAACTTAAGCACAAATTCGAACACCCCTTAACTAATTTCGAATTTCATGTCTAGATTCTATGCAGCATTCGAATTTAATGACTAAAGTCGAACCACCTTCGAGTTTAATGGTTAGATTCGAATCATAATTCGATTTTTAGCAATAAAAGTCGAGTTTGTTCATACATTTCGAGTTTGTTCTTAATATTTCGAATTTGTTCATTATCTATAGCCTTAAATCTCATATTTTCAAGTCTAAACTCCTATAGATACTAAATATTAAGCCTAGATTCGTTTATATTATACTCATTCTAATTAAATCTAACTTTAAATCATATAAAAACACTAAATTCGAATTCATCTTTTAAAAACCGAACATATAAAGCTTAAAACGTAAATTCTTACCTCTATTTCGTGTGTAATCATACATGCAACACCATAATCTTGTAGTACTCCTCGTAATCTTCCCGATGACGTATAAATCTTGACGATCCGACGGTCGGTTTGAGAGTAAACTTAGAGAGATGTAGAGAGAGAAAAAGTCTAGAGAGAGAGTATAGAGAGAGAGAGAAATCTGATTTTATAAACTTGAATTCCGTTTATATACTTTAACTAGTTACGTTTGCTACTTAACCCACTATTACTTTCGTATCTTATATATCTTTTATTTAATTATCTTAATAATTATAAAATCATAATTCATAATATTATATAATTCAATTAAATATTTCATAACTTAATTAAATTATAACTCAAATAATGTAATAAAATTACATTATTGGTTCGATAATCAGATATTTAGTTGGGCTAAAATTTGGGTTGTTACAGAATGGGCTCCACCACGCACAAACTTCGTCCTCGAAGTTAGATATGTTCGAACAGACTTGGGCAGATAGCTTTGATGATATCTATTGATTTCCCAAAGCTGATGCGAACCACTGTGGTGTTTCCACTGAACGAGCACCATCTGTATTTCATATCTTTTTATTTCTTTGAGATTCTCAAGTACAAGAACTTAAATTTCTCTTTTCAGAGTTCATATTTGATTCCATATTTCACTGTTTGATTATTTTAGGAATTCTGACTTAATATTCATACTCTCAATATATGAGCTTTATGACTTAATCAGTTCAGATAATAACCCAGTACATGAGTTAGCTCATATATCTCTTTCATTTGATCTTGAGTCAGTTATATATTCGTTTTGTGGACTTTTGAGATTTAACTTTATATCTCATTCAATTCAACTAGCATCTCTATATATTAGTTGGTTCATATGTCTCTTTCATTTTCCTTTGAAACTAGCTGTAAAGCTTTTGGGAGTTTGATATCTGTACTTTATGTTTCTTTTATTGATGATGTTTCAATCATCAATCACTTAACCAATCACTCATTTATGCTGTCTTGTTATGAAGACTTATAGTTTTCTTCGCTCTATCAAACAAATGAAATCTATCCTCCGGCGCAACAATCGAAGTCAACTCTTTATGTAACGACTCCACCTCAACTACCCTGGTCTCAAATTGCGCTGTCATCTCTGCCAAATCTTTTATGTAAGCAGTCTCTCGAGAAGCAAATTCCTCCAAGAAGATCGAGTGTTTAGAAGTCGAGTATGAGAGATCGAAACAAAAATATTGAAATGCTGTATTTAAAGCTCGCCGAACAAAACAAGTGTTCGAACAGAGAATCAAAGTTTGGAGTTACAATCGTCCACATCTTCTTCGCAACGGTTTCAGCAGTTGATGGATATTTCAAACAAGTCAAATATGAACCCGAACTTGAAGAAATCATACGCTTTAGAATCTTCCAGCGAATAAGAACATAGAAAACAAACACTATACGGAATCGAATTCCAAGGAAATGATTTTTTTTATAGAAATCGACAATTAACTTAGGTTTTCTCGGTGTGATTCGTTAGATATAACGGCAGATTCTGTTATTGAAGTTAGATCTCGAGCTACCAGGGTTCCAAAACCGTCTCCACGACTATTTATATCATCTTCTACTTTATCGTCATCTCCTTCCTTTATTAGTTAATTGTGTAATTCGGTCAAGAGGTTTTTGAGAAAGCTATAACCTTTGATTCTGTTAAATTATATGTATAGACTTAGGTTTGAATCTTCATTGGTGAATTTCTGAATTCAAAATCACTTTACTCTTTTGGCGGAAGCTTTTCATTTTATTTGCATTTAGATGGAATAGGAATTCCATATTAGATATCTCACTTGTCTCGCGTCGACATAATGAGAATCCATGCTTACATTTATTTTGACACATAACAGACTTTTCATTGGCCATTTATGACCAATCGCTTGACTTTACAAAATTTCAGTCTATTTTCTTGTCACTCTCGCTTTGTGCCTCTGACTTCTTTGATTCTCGTTCAAGTTGTCCTCGGGCGTTTGTCAATTTGTTTCAGTAATTCTCTTCTCATTAATATTTATTGGAATAGCAACTTCTACCTCTGTCTCATTGTAAGACAAGCTGTAATCTTTCAGATTACAAGGATTTACGAAGTAGCTTGTGTTTAGGATTAAATTTCAATTTCTCTCGAGTTTTGAATCATACATGATTCAGATTACTATACCTATATTGTCTATAGGTATAACTTCTGATTGGAAATGTATTTGTATCGTAACATCAACTGATACAACCCATATGTCATCCGCATTATTCACTATCGATGACAGAGTTGTACAGTTTACTTAATATTTACTTTGGATTTGAAATTCAGATGGTAACGGAATTAAATCATTTTAGCATATAAGAAATTTATTATTAGTTACCATTGGGGTCTTTTGGCGTCTCTGGTGTAGCCTCGGCATCCTCAGCAGTAATATGGAAAGCTCGCGCCTTTGCTGTAGGTATCATTGTAGTACTCTGTTGAATTGTTCTGCCAACTGGTTGCTCAGGATTAGTAATCATGCGTGCATTTGGGCAATGTTTGGCATAATGTCCACGCGCACCACAGTTGTAGCATTCGTTGTTTCTTTCTGGGCACTCATCGCTTCCATGTCCAATCCGGTTACAAGTGTAACATGTCACATCTCTAGGGTTGCAGCGTCCGCTATGAAATTTGTTATAGCGTTTACACGATCGCGCTCCGACTGTATGGAATAGACTCTAGTCTTCTGTGGTGTAGAGGACGCTCGTGACTGCTGCTGACTGGACTTTGATGAACCGAAGAATCTACTGGATTTCTGTTTCTTAGGTGGAGATGGACACGTAGGATTTATAGCCATCATAACAGGTTCACAACTCGATTCTGTGAATTCCCGCTCCACCATTCTTGCTGCTTCCACAATACTGAGATACGTTTTGAACTTTATGCTACTCATGTGTCTTCTAAATATTGGATTTAGACCCGCTCTGAATCGGTTTATCTTACGCTCTTCTGTTGCTACTTGATATGATGAGTAGCCGCAAAGTCTCGAGAACTCATGCTCGTATTCATCAACGGTCTTAGTTCCTTGTTTCAATTGCATCAACTGCTTCTCGAGTTCGTCTTGTTTATCTGTTGGACAGTATTTGGCGTTGAACATCTCCAAGAACTGCTCCCAGTCCAGTGTCATGATTGCTTCCTCACCATAGATGCTCCTTTGTGTTTTCCACCAAGCTCTAGCAGCTCCAACAAACAGTGCTGTAGCAAACTTACCTCTATTGCTATCCAGACATTCTGAGATACTGAAGATCTCTTCAGTATGACTTATCCAATCTAACGCTTGTATTGGGTTTACTGTGCCTTCAAACGTCATGACACCACTCGCTTTGAAGTCTTTAAATCTACAGCCTTTTGGCTGCACAGCTCGTTTATTGACATGCTCATTATCGGATTCTGATTCGCTTGATTGTTCAGTTTGCTTCTTTTTATGTTTATTTCGCTTTTCAGTTTTTTTTAATTGATTCAATTTGCTCTAGCATAAACTTGTTTTGTTGCTCATTATTCTGGGTTATTAGTTGTTGCATCATTTCCAGGACTTGCTCTGGGGTCATGCCACCTGATGGTCCACCTTCTCCTGACATAGCTCTGAAATTAAAATCACTAAGTATTTAGATCATTAGTCTAGCACATTGTACCCTTTCATGCCCCGTCCTACTAGTCTCTGAAACCTATCTTAGTTCAAGCCATCCTGTCATGATTGATACTATAGCATTGCACAAGTTTGAGATCATGTATTACACGTAATACAATGATTCACTCAAACTATTGCTCTGATACCATCCTGTGAGACCCTCTGAGTTCTCAAAGGTCTCAAGTCAAGTCCCAGTAGCAATGCAATATCAATCAGGAAACTAAGATAAAATTAACAGTTGCGGAATAAAAGTTAATTACAATCAGGATAATTTTTAAGTGATAGGGGCAGACATTCTAGACTATTACATCAAAGCACAAAATATAGACTAGCCCGAACCCCAAAGCTCAATCATCAGCTAAGTACCAAGGTGTTGAAAAAGGTTCTAAAGCACTTCAAGCTCTTTCGAAGTCATGACCTATGAACTAGGTCCAACCAATCCTTTGCCTTTACCTGAAAAATAATGCAACAACGGGTAAGCTTATTTGCTTAGTGAGAATGTAGAATTTCACATTCAACATGCAATTATGAACGCGGAAGCACATGCACTGCACTCGGCTCATGCACGGCTCAGCTCTATATGCACTGCACTAGGCTCATGCACAGCTCAATCTCGAAGGGTCATTGGCCAATTAATGCTCTTTTGATGCGCGACTTTGCTCAGCTCCCAGTTATAAAACTGTTGTTGCTCATGAGACTTTTAGACAATTTCATAAGGAATGCTCGGATGATGACAAATCCATACACACGCATCATTAGTGGGGATCAGCCACGTACTGGGCTAGCTACCAATAAAAGCTCTATATGGATATCATCGGAATGCTCAGCTCTAGCTACTCTCTGTGCTTTCATCACGTAAATCAGCACATCATACGCCTAACATTAACCCAACACTGAGCAATAGTGATGGTGTTAAGCTTAACAATCAAATGACTCGTCAAAGAATCGAATCTAGAAGAAGAAATACTCAGCTCAACAAATCATAGTAAATATACTATGACAATATATCAATAAGCTCAAGATCAGAATGTCAAATAAATCAGAATCATGCAACAAAAGTCTCAATTCACATAATATGCAGTTAAAATGAAATCTACAACTCACAGTTACTGGTTATTTGTGCTCTTTTACTTTCTGGCTCTGGCTCTGTTGCTCACAATCTGTAGTGGATTAGAACCACTATCTGACTTATGTCAGATTTTCAGATGCTCGTCATCTTGCTCGTTGCTCAATCTGTTATTAATATTAGTTATGATATTTATTAGCTCTTTATATCATCTGAATATTAAATATTCAGTGTTCATCATTTATTAATGCTCAAGATTCATTCGTTGGTCTTTGATCTCACAATTTCATATCTTGTTTATACAATCATCATTCTCAATAGAATCTTTCTTTCATTTATTTGCTTTCTTTGTTCATTATATTTTCTAAAGATCTTTGTATATATATATATATATATATATATATATATATATATATATATATATATATATATATATATTAATCCATAAATTAATTATTTTGTCATTTTATGTGTTGATCATGTGATTTATTCAAAATATTCAAGTTTAAGAGTAGTTTCAATATTTCATACTAAATTCAAAGCTCATTAACTAGATTTGAAGACATCCTTCCAACTTATATCATCAAATTCAACCCATATACTACACTTGAAGCTATTATATTCAAACTTAGATTCAAATTCGAAGTCTTTATGCATTAGATTCGAACACATTCGAATTTAAGAAGTAAATTCGAAGCTCCATGTTCAAATTCGAAGTGAATGATTAAATTCGAAGCTTATATCTCGAACTTAAGCACAAATTCGAACACCCCTTAACTAATTTCGAATTTCATGTCTAGATTCTATGCAGCATTCGAATTTAATGACTAAAGTCGAACCACCTTCGAGTTTAATGGTTAGATTCGAATCATAATTCGATTTTTAGCAATAAAAGTCGAGTTTGTTCATACATTTCGAGTTTGTTCTTAATATTTCGAATTTGTTCATTATCTATAGCCTTAAATCTCATATTTTCAAGTCTAAACTCCTATAGATACTTAATATTAAGCCTAGATTCGTTTATATTATACTCATTCTAATTAAATCTAACTTTAAATCATATAAAAACACTAAATTCGAATTCATCTTTTAAAAACCGAACATATAAAGCTTAAAACGTAAATTCTTACCTCTATTTCGTGTGTAATCATACATGCAACACCATAATCTTGTAGTACTCCTCGTAATCTTCCCGATGACGTATAAATCTTGACGATCCGACGGTCGGTTTGAGAGTAAACTTAGAGAGATGTAGAGAGAGAGTAGAGAGAGAAAAAGTCTAGAGAGAGTATAGAGAGAGAGAGAGAAATCTGATTTTATAAACTTAAATTCCGTTTATATACTTTAACTAGTTACGTTTGCTACTTAACCCACTATTACTTTCGTATCTTATATATCTTTTATTTAATTATCTTAATAATTATAAAATCATAATTCATAATATTATATAATTCAATTAAATATTTCATAACTTAATTAAATTATAACTCAAATAATGTAATAAAATTACATTATTGGTTCGATAATCAGATATTTAGTTGGGCTAAAATTTGGGTTGTTACAGTTTTGAGCACTCACCTTTACGACTGATAGAAGAATTTTCAATTTTGGTTTTACCTTTGTTAGATGACATGGGTGAGATTTTGGTAGGACGAGAAACTCTTGGCTCTTTTAAACGATCTTTTAATCTTTGAGAAACCATGTCAAATTTTTCTCTGTAGACAGTCAATTCTACAGATTGTTGAAAACTTTGATTTACCAATTTTTCCTCACTTTTAAGAAGAGCTTCTTGATAATCAAGAGCTTTCTTCTGAGTTGACTTTAATTCCTTTTCTAAAACTTTAATTTTATGTTGAAGAACTTTTGTAGGAATGTAAAGGTGAGGGATTGGTTTTACTGGTTCTGCTTTCATTTCAGCTTCAGAATAACTAGACAAGAAGTCTTCCTCTAGAGTGGGTACTCTATAAGGATAACTCTCGTTTAGTTCTTCATATTTAAAAAATATTTCTTTTTCTTTATTTTCAATACGTTCCTCATCCTCTTGGGTTAAAACTTCTTTTGATGACTCAAAAAAGAAAGATTTAAGCCCAGCACCCATGTAATTCATGTCATAAAATAGAGGTAAAACTTTTTGAGCCTTTTCCAAATACTTAGGATTTTTAAAACCAATTCCTTGTTTAGAATGGTAAAACCTTGTCTCTTTGGGCTGATTCAAATGAATAGTTTGTTCAGTTTGACCCCGTTTGAAAAATTTATCATCCAGAATCTTTATTCAAGAGTACCAACTTATTCTTTCTTCTTCTATCATTTTGTATTTTTCTAAGATGTCTATGTTTTCCATACATACCGTCTCTAATTGTTTTGATAAAACAAATATTTCTTCTTTTAATGAGAGCTTTTCATTAGATAACCTATCCATGCAAGATTCTAGGTACGTATTCCTATCCTGAACATCTACCTTTTTAATTAGCATCTATTTTATCACATTATGATTAGTTAACCACTTTGATTGATATAACTCAGATGACTCTTTTAATGTTTGGGCTAGATGTTCAGCCTGCACACACTTTTCTGTTTCAGCATTTAACCTAGCTTCTAAATCAAATATATGTGTGTGCAATTTACATTCTATGTATAGATAAATTATTTAATTGCTTTGGAACGTAAAAGAAATGTACCTCTCATGCCTTAGAATCTGATGACGAAAAATCAGGATCATCGGATCTGGCCATCAGACATGCTGGTGGATTTTGCGGTGACTCCCCCTCAGCAGCAATGTCTGAATTTGAATCAGTGGATGTTGCATAGTCTTCCAATCCCAGACGATCCGCCATGTAGCAATTTTTGCCTTTGTCGTCCTCGTCATCAGTATCATCTGCATCGCAATAATCTTCTTGGGCAACCAAAGCCATAGCATCCATCCTCTTCTTGGCGGCCTCTAGCTTCCGCTCATAATAACCGACGTCTCTTTCAAACTTGTTCTTGCACTCCCGAGCATAGTGGCTTGGTTTTCCGTACTTGTAGCACAGACGTTCTTCGGCTCCCATAGGCTCTTCTACTCTTGCTCTTTCATCTCTCCTCTCCACCGGCCTCTTGTCGGCACGACGAGGTTCTCTACTATCATCCCTTCGGTTGTCCCGACGATCATAGTCCCTTCGATAGTCACGTCGGTCATCCCTTTTATCATCACGACGATCATCCCTACGGTCGTAATCGCGTCGATCATCTCTCCTATCGTCTCGCCTTTCATAACGGCGGTCATCCCGATAGTCACGTCTATCGTCGTGTCGTCGGTCATCTCTGTCATCCCTTCGATAATCGTCCCTACGATAATCATCCCTTCTGTCATCTCATCTGTCATCCGAGTACCTCCGCGGCCCGGTGTCGTAACGGAGCTGATTGTTAGTCTTATTGGAAAAACGCCGTTGTTGTAGACGATTAGTCCATAAGGCTATTTGTTCCTGAATTGCCGCTTCTTCTTCATCTAGTATGTCACTCGGCGGAGAAGCATATCGGCAATGGGATGAGGATGAACCTTGAGTATAGGATGCAGTGGGAATGTTCTTGTTGGATATCAAGTCCATAGAATCAGTGGGTTTGATGCCCGTATTGGCAGAAAGTAACAAGGATGCTAATTGATTTGCCATCTGCTTCTAATGGTCTACGTCACCCAGATACTTTTTCAGCTCTTTAAACACCACATTAATAGACACATTGGGAATGTCCAACACTCGTCGCGTGGCTTGGCATGCAATTTGCCATTCGGGGGCTGTGGCAGCAAAGAACTGGATGTTGATGTCATCCTTGTCTTTCTTGATGTGCAGTTTCTTAAGTTCATTCAAAACCGCACAGAATCTGGTAAACGTGGCCTGTAGTGACTCCCCGTCTTTGGCCCTGAATTCGGTAAACTTTGCCTTTGCCTCCTCAATTTTGGCTCGGTCATCTAAGTCTGCCCCTAGCATTTGAACCTCTAATTCATCCCACATCTCTTTAGCGGACATTTTACTGTCTACTCCTACAAGGATATCAGTGGGCAGGGCTTGGTAGATCAGATATTCAGCCCTCTTGTCAGCATGTTGCCTGTCTCGCTCTGCCTCATTTGCAGGTTCGCGTTCAACTTTGGATGCAAGTATAGGTGGTCAGCTTCGGGTCTAGCAGCAATTTCCCGATAATAGATGACTGGGCTTTCAGAAATTGATTGGAGCATAAGGTTACCATTTGGTTACATACAGACAAACTTGAGAAATCGGGACTTCCACTGCTCATACTCATTTGGATACAGAACAGGTGGTCTGTTCTCAGATCCGAAGACAAGAGCTTCTCGAGATATGATTTATGGTGCTGATATGGAAAAATGAGATCTTGAAGGTGGAAATTGGAATCAGATTGGCTGAACTGCGGATGAACAGTACCTTGGATGGTACGAATTCGGATCAAATATTGATTTCGGATTGGACCGAATTCTGGTGAACAATTGATGCTGATGGGCCGAATTCGGATAAACAGTAAGTTAGTTTGGAACCTAGAACTGGTTGGCCAACAAAGGATGGACCGAATTCGGATGGATCAAATTCGGATGAACAGTGAATTCGGAAGGGATCGAATTCGGATGGACCAAGATCAGAAGACCGAATTCGGATGGTTCGAATTCGGATGAACATGATACACTGCGGATGAACACTTGGAAAATTTTGCAAGAAGGAAACACCGAATTCGGATATGGACCGGATTCGGATGGTCCGAAACGAAAGTACAAAATGAAAGCACAAGTTAAAATAAGTGTTTTAAAATTGTCTGATCTGAACTTCGGAGGGTCCGAAGTTCGGATGGGACCAAAGTGTGGTCCGAAGGTCACCTATATATGGTCCGAAGTGGACCGAACTATGGTTCGAATTGGTCCGGATTGGGGTCTGAACTGGTCCGAAATAGGGTCCGAAATGCAACAGTATATGGTCCGAATTACAGCAGATATGAAATTTTCAGAAATTGTCCAGAATTACAACTAGCAGATTTTTGGCCTAAAAATAGTTTCTAAATGATTGGAAAATTATTTTAAACACTTTTAAGTCTTTAAAATATACCAAAACACCTAAAAATCTTTTAAAAATGGACCAAAACCACTAGAAAACCCATGTTTTTCAAGATTTTAAAAACGGATTTAAATGGACAATATGATGTTAAGATTGAACCTAAATAGCTCTAAATCAGTAGGGAATGAATACTAGATGATTATATGAAAAAAAAAACACGAAAACAACAATATTTCTTTAGAAAAAGAAGATCAAACCGTGGAAAAGATGAAGAACAGTGAAAAACCAGCTTGAATCCGAGAAAAAAACAATTTAAATGCACCTCCTAGAGCTCTGATACCAATTGTTGTAGATAAAGCCCAGATAATATTATCACACAATCGACAATATACGCTCAAATAATCACTCACAAACAGAAACTAAGCTCAATGATTGAGTAATGATTAAAGAGAGACAAAGAGAATAATTTCAATGTGAGAGGCGGCAGCTGGAAGAATAACCGTGTGAATTCAATTCTAAATTGTCAACCTCTCTTTTACAAAACCCTAGGAGCTATAACTAGGGGAATTAATTAACTTTAAGGGAATAGCACTTTGGCCCCCTTAACTTTAAATACAAAGAAAGTTAACATTAAATAAATTACAAGACAAACTATTCTAGAAATAATTATTACAAAATAAATACACAAGATCGAAATTTAATATCTAACAGAAGAAAAGCAAGTTAAAAGCCAAACCTAAAATAAATTTATTTGAAGATAGATAGTGTTTAAATATCACTCAATATCACTTAGAAATTGGCAAGTAAAAACCATATAAAACGCCACCATTTATAAATGGTGATCATTATTTTCTTTGAATATGCCTTGATAATGCGTTCACCAAAAGTGGTAGCATTGATTTGAACTCCTACTTATACAGGTAATCGTGCAGTTAATGCTCTCAATCATAATTCAGTATTGTTACCTTCTAATTGATTGAGCAAGAAGCATTGAAATGATAGAATGTCTACTTGTCTTTAAAGTAGCATACACTATACAAAAGTACTATTAAATTAATATTACTTCTGATTCATACCATACCGTTTATTGATTTTTATGGTACATTATTCTTGCAAGAGGTGTCTTAATCAACTTGTTTTTTGAAAACTTCCTATTTCTTTTCACGCAAAACATTTCAAACACTCTGGTTTCAATGATTACATATGTTAGATGCTCACTGATACAACTTTGATATTAATTTTTGGTAAATACTTGTTGATATTTCGCTTCAGTGAGCACTTAAGTCTTGGACTTTGTCTCTAGAGAATGTCGTCTTGATGAATAAGTCAAGTTCAAAGAAAAATTTATCAGTGACCAAAAGTATGCAAGTAATTCCACTTGGTGATGAACTTCAAATCTAGAGAGTTGATAGGGACTTCAACTATCAATGTTAATGACGAGTCTCAATGACAAAATGTTTCCTATCATTTTCTACTAAGTATAAAAGATAGAGACCTAACATATTGTTATTAAGTTATTGCATATATAGTTACAAATATCTCCTCGAGATCTTTCGTGTAAACCTAACATCAATTATATTTTATTAGAGAATATGACATGAAATAAGTATGTTTTTATACAGGTTGTGTCTTGTTTTGTATATACTAAGTTGTGTACTTTAAAAAATGTTTCGATTTGGCAATTCGACTATTTAGAAACTACTATTATTGGTTACTATATTGCTGTGTACTTTATCAATATTTTAATTTAGGTTGTATATTTCTAAAAATGTTTTGTTAGTTTGTGTATTTTTAACATTACTTCGATATAGTACTTGAGCACTAATAATGAGTATCAACTTGTACTCATACTTCATTTTATGCCACTTTCCTTCCACAAAGCTTTTAATTCATTTTTTGTCACTTTTTGAAAAAATTGATAACTAAGAAACCTCCTTTCTCCATCTTTAGTAATACTTTGCAATCATGTTACACCACTTTTCAATTAATAACTATCTCATGTGAGTAAATGATGTGATATATATTCCTTCTAATTCATATTCAAAAAGGTCAAATATTTTCACTTCTTTGAATTATTTACATAAAAAAGAATATCACATCTAATTTACTCAATCGACTTACTTATTAGTCGAAAATTGTATAAAAGTTATTGGAATCGAAGGTTGCGATGCAAGTTACGATGTTTCTCAACTACGACTCTTCTCAAAAAGTGATAAGAAAATTATGTAAGAACGATGGTGAAAGGAAAAAAATGAATGAAACAATAATAAAAGTTGATAGTAGTTATTAGTTTGCTCAATTACCAAATCAAAAACACTTTTAAAATACACAACCTAAATCAAAACATTAACAAAAATACACATTAACATAGTAATTTGTAGTACGTGTTTCCAAGTAACCGAACTATCAAATTGATACACTTTTAAAGTAAACAAATTAGATGTGCATGAAAAATATTACAAATCCTATCTCGAAACAAGCTTAAAAGCATACAATTTATTTCTTACCATTTTCCCTACTTGCTATTACATATAGTCATCTTGCTAGTGCGCTTGAAGCATGCATGTTGTTACATTACATGGGGATAGAAGCAATGAATAAGAGATTAATATACTTATTAAATGTCTTCCCAGGAATACTAAACTCATCTTTATGTCTATACGCTACATGTGTCATTCGTGCAATATTAACAATGGGTGCAAGTAGTTCCATTGAAACTTTAGTTGGCTTTAGACATCCCTCGTTGATATCTTCCCATGCATTCTCAATCATTTCCTTGATTTTCTCGATTGCTACATTTTTGGACACCCCAAATGTCTTCATGTATGCATCTACGCTTGTGACAACATGCTGTCCTCTTTCACCCTCAAACTTCATTTAAACATGAACGTCACATTGTTAAACTTATCAAGTGCTCAAGGAATATAACTTCTAAATAAACTTAGTATGTTCATAAATTCTAAGTAAACTTTGTATGTTGTTTTGGTTTGAAATAATCAAAAACAAGATATGTCATATGTATGGGTGTTCAAAATCGGATATAAGAATATTTTGATATTCAAATGATGATTTTTTGCTATTCGAATCTCTATTTGAAATATTAGATTATCTAAGTATCCAAAAACCTAATTTTTTAATCTTTTTTAAAATTAAACCAAATATTTAAATGTTTAATACAAATTTTTATATATCTAAATACAAATTAAAAATAAATATATAACAACCGAAACGTATTTGGAGTACTTTTACTTAAAATGAGAAAATATCGACTAGAAAACTAAAATACATATAATATTAGTTAATAAATACCGAATATCAAGTTAAAACTCACATATATTGTTCTTTAGAATAAAAATAAATACTCTATATTATGTAAAATAATAAATACCAAGATACATTAAATTTGAGAAAAGAAACTGTATTTTTCTTGGATTTTCGTATATTTTGGATATCCGAATATCCAAAATTTTCAAAAATAACATTCTTAATCCGAAATTCAAACCGGATTTTGGATTTTTATTTCTGATGTATGGATTCAAAGTTTTTTTAACAACGCTAGTCTTATGTATATGGGTTTAATTATATGACCCAACTTACCGATTAATAATAGTTTTTGCAAGCAATCACTTAATTGGCTGCATGCTCTTGAAAAATAAATGTAATTAAAATTGATGTAAAAATCAACATGAGAGTACGTTATAATTTATTGTGCATCATCACACTACCTCATAGGCAAAATTTGAACTTTTACTCTATGCAATAAAAAGTAAAACATGACTACCATGAATTAATTAAAAAATACCTGAAAACTCCTAACATCATTGTGAAGTCTTCCGATTAACATTGAAGCTTCAAGAATTTTTGGTCGACTTTCATACCAAGCCAATGCCTCTTTGCTAACAATATCGCCCATACCCACTAAAGAAGATTTCACCATAGCATCGATACCCGAAGTAATTAATCCGTTCTTCAAATACTCTTCAAACGATGGCGTATGTTTGCTATGTCTCCACTCAACCTCTTTAAGGTACGCTGTTGTTTGTTCTTGAAACTATTTTTTTTAACAAATTAAATGAAGGAGAAAAATAAAAAAATGTATAATTAGTATGAATCTATTCTATCTATACTATTAAAAGAGTAACTATACTCATTTCTGGTGAAGCCACGTGTCGTCACCATGAATCGACACGTGTCATTTATAGATTTTAAAAATAATAAAGAAATTTAAATCAAATCTATCCAAATCTAATATAATCTACTTTTAAATTCAAATCAAATCAAACATAATCTAATACTCTACTAACTTATTAATTAAATCTATCCAAATCTAATATAATCCACTTTTAAATTCAAATCAAACAAAATCTAATAATCTACTAACTTATTAATTATAAGATAATATAATAAAATTTTAAAAATATATATATATAAAAATAATTACCCTTCATATATATTTAGAAATATAAAATTAATAGGTCATAATAAATAATAATATCATCTTATAAACTTTTATTTAAAAAATAATATTTATATCTTTATCTTTTTATTTATTATATTTTATATATATTAAAAACATCCGCGTAATACGCGGGTAATAAACTAGTATGCTAGTAATTAATGACATTGCATGTAATAGAATCGTATATATACCGCTTGTTTCGAAGCATTAACCAAATACACTCTTCCCTCTTTAGTGAGTTGTCTTTCAAGTTCACAATATTCATTCATGACAATTTTGTAAAATGGTTTAATATAAGCAGGCAGTTGCTCCATAGCACTAATTTCCCACCTGAAATGAGGACAACTTTAATACAATCATATGATCATTAGAAATAATTGAACTTGATCTAAGAATGGGATATAAACAACTCTTGTTCTTCGATATAATGTTCTAGGTATGTAGTAACATGTTCAGAAACAGAAATAGGTACCTGTTTATTGCATCCGTTAGAAGTCGAAGCTCCTCAATAGTGCCGTATGCATCATATGTGTCATCTAACACCACCAATAGTTGTATGACTTTAGAGGTTATGATTCTTGCTTGAGAGTAATGAGGCTCTAAGAATAATGCCACTACCGCCATGTACACCTCTGGTAGTCTGTCTCTTACATAGGGGTTTTTTACCTGAAACTCCATGTCCTTATACCACCTAAATCAAGAAGCATAATTCAATTAAGTTTAATCTTCTTGTACCATCTTGAGTTTAATTAGAAATTTAAATTACTTAAATGATACGATAAATATTATAACACGAATGAGACAGATGAATAAGTCTGTAACAATCTATCTACATAAAGAACGAGTGATATATCAAGTGATCAACGGTTTGGTTTATGAGTTTGTTGGGTTTTCAGTTTAGTATCCTCGGTTTGAAAATTTATTATCCCAAACCAAAAACCAAATTCAAAGCTACATAAACCAAACCATTAACTAAATTTGAATTTGAATTTGAATTCGTTTTGGTTTTGTTTACGAATCAAAGAAACCAAATATTCAAGTTAGACCATTTTTGTGATTAAAACCTCAAATTATTTTTTATTGCAACAATAAGCCGCAAATGACTAATACTTATCGAAATGAGTTTTTTTATAAAAAAAAGTGACTTGCAACCTGGTGAAACCAGTTGTAATCTGCTAACCAACCCTTCGTCGGAAACAAACCTTCTTAGCAAATTCACTTGTTTGTGTTTTATGATTCAAATTCACATTTCATTTTGTTCAAATCTGTGTTTTTTTTGTTGAATTTTACTTTTTCGATGAAATTTTGGTGGTGACTGATTACTTGTCGACGATGGTCTACGACTTTCAATCGATTACAACCGGTAATATCCCAATTCCGGGAGATTTTGCCGGTCGAAGGTTTTTTTGTGCAATGTTAAATGGTTAGGGGTTTGATCACAAAAAATGGTCTAACTTGATAGTTTCTTTTGCACAAATATCCTTTAATTAATAAGTGTAAAATTAGAATAATCAAATGTTACTTGAAAACAAATCATCAAAATAGATGATCAAAGTTCTTACATTAATTATTCGCAACTTACTTTGTGAGAATACGAAGTTCTTCCTTGTATAGTAGTTGCAAGTAACGAAAGTGTGCCTTTGCGAGTGTAGATAGTGACCGATATGTGGAATATTCTTCTTCATAATTTGAGAAATATAGTCTTGCCTCTATCATTGGTATCCCTCGATAAATAGGAGAACTCAACGCATGTTTAACCTGTTGGGAAATATTACCTTCTAAAGTGTCTACTAGAGCCCTAAGTTGAGCTTTAGTGAATATGAAAGCTTCTTCTAAAATAGTTTCTCCTCTTATTCTTAGCTGTGTTGATTCATAAAAGCTTAATGTACCACGTACATCGGTCGTAATGCATTGTTTGAATTTATTCGAGCTACAATCCTTGAATTTGTTGAACACATCTGCACATTAATCATAGGTCATATATAACTAGTTTTTCAATCCTTGAATTTGAGCTGCAATCCTTGATTTGTTGAACACATCTCCAAATATAACAAGTAATGCTATTTGGAGATGACATTATATATAATCATGTTTTTTAAGTTCGATTGTTAATATTAAGGTTTAAGTAGATTTCGAATTTTTATTGACAATAGACAATTTGTTACATTTCAGATTTTAAAGGTGAACACCTTTGAATTAAATCTTATATTTAACAGGGGATCCCCCGTATGAATTCCGAAGTCTGAAGTTTGAAATTAGTATTTGAAAGTTAAACTAATATTTATTTAACTATATATTAAAACAATTTAATTAATCAAAAATAATTTATTCAGTTTAAAATTCTAAGATATCAAATTATTTTAATATATAAAACTAATTTTGTTGTATAAGTTAATTATATATAATATATAACTAATTTAAGTTGATATAAAGTAATATTTTATTGAATTCATATATTAAAATCAGAATACAACTTAATTAATTAATATATTAAAATTTAGATGTGATTTCAAATCTCAGACATTAGGCTTTAGGTCACTCTTAGATTTCAGACTTTAGATTCGAACTCTAGAATCACCTATAGACTTTCAGACGTACGTGAATTTAGACTTCAAATATTTAATCATTTAAGAAACAAACAACGCCTAAGAGTAACTTACCACAAGACATTTTATAACCTGCTTGTCTGAAAACTTGAAAGTTAAGTGATATTGTGTAAAGATCAGCTTCATCATAATCTTTCAAGTTAAGCTCCTTGAAGAGTCTTTTAAGTTCATTGTCAATCTCTTTCGTAAACAGATATTTCAAACCAAGACGACACACATGATAAATCAAACTCAGTTTTTCATTTGAACTTATGGTTGGGTTAATTATCAATCTTCTTAGATCTTCTTTTGGTTCCTTGATGGCTTTTGCATAAGCTTCCAATATCTATAAAACGAAAGAGAGTAGTTTTAAGACACAAACATACAAATATAGACTTCATGTGGATGTTTGCAACTAATGGGAGGCTTACTTACCGAATGGTCAAGAGAGAAACATAGGAAGACATCGCCCCATGTAGATGGAGGGAAGTTGGCAATAGGGCGCAATTGCTCAGAGGAGGTTTTGCTGCTCGTTTGGATGGTAGTATTAACTTTGCTCGTCGCCATTTCTTGAAGGTGAGTTGCTCAAATTAGTGAAGCACCCACTTTGATCAATAACGAGGGATAAATATTGAATATATATAGATCTCAATGACAATATTAGGGGTAATTTATACACTCCAAACTTGATTTGAACTTTGAAACATTGGTTTTAGTGACATGAAATTCCAAAGGCAAGATAGTGTAGTTGTTGTTGAGCCAAAATGAGAAAAAGGTAACATGTTTGGTAGTACATGCTATTCTCTTTTTCAATAAGAACAATATTTATGTATTTTATCATTCAATTACCGAATTACACAATTTAATATTTTCTTGTTTATAATAGTTTTTTAATTAAAACTTTTTAATAAGTTTTTATTGTTAAAGTAATAAAAACGTATCGGTAAAAGTAAAAAACTTAACTTATATAAAGATGATGGAGCAGTTTATTAATTTAATACAAAGAAAATTGGGTAAATTACAATTTCCGTCCCTGTGGTTATATATAAATTATAGTTATGATCCTTTTCACGCTGAAATTACAATTTCAGTCCATATGGTTGTGATTTTGTTATGCATTTGATCCTTTGACCAGTCATCTTTTAATAAATGTCAATTTTACCCTTTTAAGTTTGTTTCAATTTTGGCCCCTCACCAATTAAATTCTTTTTTATATTATTTTTAATTACTTTTTAGCCTATTGTTATTTATTTGATCTTTAATAATTTTCTTATTACTATAATCTAACTAATGTAATAATTTTTTTAATATGTTGTCTATTATTATTATTATTTTTATTATTCTTTCATGTAATAATTTATTTGATATATTCTTTTTTATTTATTTATTAAAAAGATTTATTTAAAATAACTTTTGTATATATAAATTTGTATCTTAATAAGTTTTATTATTGTTGTTGTTGTTATTATTGCGATTAAATTCAAATATACATTCAAATGTGTGTGTATATGTGTCTATATATATATATATATATATATATATATATATATATATATATATATATATATATATATATATATATTTTATATATATATATATATATATATATATATATATATATATATATATATATATATATATATATATATATATATATATATATATATATATATATATATATATATATATATATATATATATATATATAATATATATCTATTATATATATATATATATATATATATATATATATATATATATATATATATATAATATATATATATATAATATATATGTAACATCCCAAATTTCGAGATAATTGCGTGGAATTATTTTAGTGGATGTTTAAATAATTAATATCGTGTTGGGCCAATGAGATCCCGAGTAGTGGATTGATACGTGTCGGGTTGCGAGTTACGTGTCTCCGAGTTATAAATTTAGTGGATTAACTATATATTCGGGTTCGTGGAGTTAAATGAGTTAAAAGGGTATAATTGGTGAAAAAGTGATATCGGGTCCGGATTTAGTGGGTTCGGGGCCGGAAAAAGGATAAGACGTATATATCATCTTATCCTCTTCATTTTTCCTTATCCTTTCCCTTTCCTAATCCCAGAGAAAAAAGTGTTGTGTGTGAGAATTGTGTGTGTTTGAGGAAGCTCCAGCAGCCAGAGATCTTCTCCAAACTCCAGATTAATTGAGGAAACCTTGGATTCAGCTTCATCTTCTTCCTTATAGGTGTTCTTGAGTTCTTGGAAGGTAAGGAGCTTCAATTTATTGGTTTAAATTGAGTTACATGTTGTTATGAATTGGGAATTGGTTTGAAAGCTCAAAGAGGTAAGTTTTGTATGATTTTGTATGCTTATTGAGACTGAATTCGTGTATAGAAGGAGTTTGATACTCCTGGGCAGAGCTGAAATCGCAGGTCGGCCATGGGGGTTTCGCGATGTCGCGGCGCGACCACCAGAGGGTCCGCGGCGCGACCAATGGCCTGCAGGGGAAATTCGAAGTTAACCTTGTGAAATGGGTTTGAGTCGGAATAGTGTCGGGTTCCTTCGGGGTTGCTCGGGATGAGTTTTGTGTATATTCAGAGTCTTGTTGGGAGTGCTTTGAGTCGAGTTTCGGGTTGGGTTTTGGGTATTGATCGGGTTTCGGTTCCGTGGGGTTGTCGGGTTGAATAGAGTTCGGGGTGTTGTGATTATGTGTTTAATGTAATTCGGGACTGTGTTTAACCGATTGGGATTGTTTCGGGGATTCGGGCCTGTTATGGGTCATATTTTGGTTGGGTCTTCAGGATCCGGTTGGGGTTATGTGTCGAGTTAATTCGATAAAAGGGGCCGTGTTTGGGTTTGTTTTTGATTGGAGTTCGTGGGTTTTATTGAGATTGTTTGAGTCCGTGTTGGATATGGGATCATTGTGAGTCGGTTATATGTATTGGCTGGGATTGAGATTAATTGTTGAGATCTGTGTGATTTCAGGGACGAGTCAGCGAATCGAGCCGAGTCAGAGATTCCGGGATTAGTGGATCGATCAGGTGAGTACCCGAGTTCTTTTCTAAACCGCGGGACTGTTTTACGAGTCATAACTGGGTAGCTAGCTTCGTGTATGTGTATATTGTGTATTGTGAATGAGACAGGGACGTGGGCGCCAGGTATGATTCTATTTCCCACATATGTGATATACGTGCATGAGATGAGATCCAGTCCAGGGGTCCGTGATGAGTTCCATACGGACGGTGATTCGCGATGAGTGATCGCGCGGGTTGACTGTCCCTAACAGTCCTTGGGGCGTGTATACACGGCAGGGCCTGTAGCCGGTTCGCGCCCGTGCTACAGGGTGTGAGCTAACCACCGGTGCGCACGGTCGTTAGCTGGGGAAGGGTCCCCCTTCAGTGATTCTGTGTGCAGGGCCGTGGATCTCATGCTTTGTGTTCATACCTGCATAGTGATGTTGATTATCGGTGACAGAGATAGAGTTCGTGTTATGTGTATGTGCTATGTGTACGCATGCTGTGTGCTTATCGTGCAGAGTCGAACCCTCGAGTACTCACGAGCTTTCGAGCTTACGTATTCGAGTCTTCCGTGTTCAGGATTACAGCGAAGGGTTCAGTAGCCGAGCTCGTTGATCTGGGATCGAGGATTATCTGGAAAGCCTTGTGTTAGCTTTGTGTAATGATCTGATCAGTATTATTTACGTTAGCAGCTTTTGGGCTCATGTAATTAGCGGATTATATGTTAACAGAGTTTGTATAAAAGTTTTAAATTAATAGTGATCCGTGTTACCTTCTGACATATGTGCATAATTGAGCTATTGAGATGTGCCACCAGTGTATTGTATTGACGTGACATTTCCGGGATCGGGAGGGGTGTTACAATATATATATATATATATATATAAAAGAATATATATATATATAAATAAGAATATATATATATATATATATATATATATATATATATATATATATATATATA
>JAANYP010005995.1:0-11674 GCA_020465985.1 Centrapalus pauciflorus | reverse complement strand
ATGGAGAATGCGAATCCGGTCACCACTCCATGCATCACAGGTTTAAAGTTATCTAAAGAAGGTGAAGGCAAGATGGTGAATTCAACTTTATACAGGAGTCTTGTTGGAAATTTGATGTATCTAACTTCTACAAGGCTTGATATCATGTACGGTGTAAGCTTGGTGAGTAGGTTTATGGAGAAACCTTATTCAAATCATTGGGAAGCAGCAAAATGGATTCTCAGATATATTAAAGGTACAATTGATCATGGAATTTTTTATTAGTCTAATACACCAGTTAACCTCTGAATGCTTGATTTCCCAGATATTACACAACCATGGCATATAGAGTAACACTCAAACAGATTTATCAATGAAAAATACTCTATTGGGTGAAGAAGATGAAATGCTTTGAGAGAATATATCACTGCAATATTTCTTTCTTCAACAACAACAAAAACCTCCATCTCATTTGGTTTTTATAACCAAAGAGACTTTGGGAAAATTACGTAACAGGTCCTTGAACTTTAAACATAACAAAAACAAATACATAACTAGAAATTAAATTATTACAAACAAAAGATATTAACTAGAAATTGAAATAAATATGTCTAACAATTCTCCCCCTATTTCAATTCTAGCTAACACTTCAAAAACTTCACATGTCTTGCCTCAGCTGAAGATAGACCTCAAATCGTCTAATGTATTCTCGGAGGGTTAAACGATCGTCAATCAGCTCAATACCTCTCCTTATCTCATTGTTTTCTTCAAGAGGAAGACGAAGTGAAGAAGGCAAGCTACTGTCTTGTTCAAGATGCTCATGAAGGCCACTTCTGATCAGTCTCAATGTACCATCTGAAAAGGCAACTATTTCTTCGAATCTCATGAAGCACTTTTCATTCTTGATGTTGCAGAACACAACTCCATGTTCAAGCTTTAGAAGAACCTTAAATTGAGGGTGTTGGTGAATATGTGGAAACTCATATCGAGGAGCTGCCAGACCTACACGACTACTCAGGTTTTCTACTGCCATTTGGAAATCTTTGACAATCATGGACACGGAGATCCGACGCATACATCGGAGAATCGCCATTATAGCACAAATGCGTGGCTTACTTGGCCTTGCCTTTTTTAGACGAAGAAATAACCACTCAAGATCGTCGAATTCAAGATTATCCAGATCTGGCTCACCAAACATAGACACATCATCGTTTTCTCGGACAACAGTAAATGATGGAGACCAGATTTTGGAAATCTTGTGGCATGAAATATCTTTGATCTTTTTAATTCGAACATTAGACTTGACTCTTTGTATTTCTTGAGGATAACGAAGCATCACGACTTCATACTCCATTTGCTCAGACCTTGGACGTTCATCGAGCCTCAGTAGCCACCTTTTAGAGATCTTCCCAACCGATTCCTTAGAGAACATAAAGTCTAAATGGTGTTCAAGGAATGGATAGAGAAGATTTTCATCATACATCTTTTTGATGTACTTCTTTCTCTCTCTCTTCTTGTGTCTCTTTCTTTCAGCCTGATTTGTACGTTCAGTTGGCTCTGGAGAAACACGAAGGTATTCATGGGCCTTTTCAACCGTCACGGCTCTCCATTTTTCCTTTTCTGAATCAAAGAGACCCCCATCGACCAATGCATCAACCCATTCTGCTTCTTTTTCAGCAAGCTGTTCTTCAGTGAAGGTTGGAGCTGAAGAAACAAAGAATTCTCTAATCCTTCCTGACTTAAGTTTTGTTCGGACGATTCTTTCTTCAAAGGCATCGACTGTTGTGGCACGGTTCACTGATGGAATGGGAGAAGTCATGGATTCAGTTGGTTTTTCAGATGGAATTTCTTCTTTGGGAATCAGGAGATCATCATCGGAGTCATCTGAGAATATTTCAATAATATCATGACCGGATGGATTCAGAGACGATTCAGATGGCTCAAAAACTATCATAGCACGAGACATATCTTGAATGTTGTGAGCTTCAGATTCTGTGACCTTTTCTAAACCCTCTGAACTCTGATCTTCCCCTATGACAGCTGGAAATTGCCTTTCACTTACTATGGCAGCGTCAGCAGGTGTAGATACCCGCTGCCTTTTCTCCCCCTCAGGAGGACCCTCATCCTCAGGGTCATCATGACGACGTTTAAGTCCTTGGGCAGCGGGCCTGCAAGATTGTTCCAGGCTAGCCAAACTCTGTTGCATGACGGATAACTGGGACTGTAGCTCTTTAAACTTTGATTCCAGCGATGAGTACAGTTGAACCAGTGAAACTGTAGCCGCCTCGACCTGAGAACTGATAAGAGTGGAGATTTCTGCACGGAAGGCTCTCAGATCGGCTTTCGTGACAAGATCATCACTGTGGACTGGTACGGGAGAAGGAGGAACCTGTCCTGGAGGCGGCACCGAGGAGGAGGCTGGATCCTTACCCTTCAGAAGACGAAGAATAGACCCAAACTGCTCCTCCTGGTATGCCTTTAGAGCATCCAGGTCTGCTCGTGTAACCCGGGGTTCACGTAGATCCCCCGTTTCCACCTCAGGTGTAGTACCTGGGTGTCCAGCTGTCACAGTTGGCATAATGTTAGCTGTGGCTGGAATTCCTTCCGTCATTTCCGCCACACTTGTGGTGTGAGCGAATCCAGAAGTTCCGGATGTCACAAAGACATCACATGATGCAGCAGGTGTTAAAAGTGTGTGTAATGACGTGTGGGACTAAGCGTGCTCATCAAAGACGGTGACGATCGGGGCGGGGATCGTCGGATTTCAACACCTCCTGTCTCCAAATGAGACAGTGGTGGCATATGTGGAATTTCCCCGTGCTCAATTGAAACACTGGTCTGTTGAGAGACCAGTGAGTGGCTAGGATGGGGTGTGCATTCGGCCATTGGGCTAATGGCCTTAGACTGACTTGCCCGGATTTGACTTGGTTGGGGTTCACCCTCAGCACTCTCTAACCTCTCGGCGCTCCCTGATCGATTGTCTCTCGGACTCGGAAGCACAAAGTCCATCATAGCCTCATGCTCAGATTCAAAGAGTATCTCTGCTGCAGTTAAGTCTTCTACCGCTCCTTCAGAAGTTGGGATATCAAAAGGAATATGTTCAGCGATAGGACTTGATCGTTCTTCTGCTGTGAGCACCGGTTGGGACTCCATATTCGGGGATGGACCAGGTGCGGGAATGTCATGAGCTTTCTTTGATCTAATAGCCCGTCTTGGCTTTGTAGCTAGTTGCTGTATTTGAGACGGTGCAACAACTGCTTCTTCTTCAGGTGTAACTTCCAGCCCGGCTCCCTCAATTACTTCTACTCTTTCTATTTCCATCCCGGCTCCCTCAGCTCCCTCTACTCTCTCTACGACCATACCGACTCCCTCAGCTACTCCTACGCTCTCGACTTCCATCCTGACTTCCTCAGCACTTTCAGAACTATCAGAATCATCATCTCCCCCTGCGCCCTCAGAACTCACAGAATTCTCACTCCTACCAGCTTGGGAAGGCTGTCCCGGTGCTGGGGCAGCCATAGCTGGATAATTAAGGCCTAGATACTCTCTTACACGAGTGCTCGATTGATCAGCATGCGCTAAGAGTTCTTGCGGGAGAGGACGAATCACAATGCCTTGTTGAACTGGATGTGGCTTCAGAAAACCCAAGGAGTAGACGGGATAAATCGGATTCTTGAGTCTTGGAAAAATCGTCCTTGGATGTGTGTCCATGAAATATCTGACAAAGAGTTGGAAGAATCTTTGGAAAGGAATGTATCTTTTCTTCTTTTTGTCATTAGCTTTATCTTGAATATATTCACTGATTTCTTCCCAGATAAAGTTACCGTAGTCAAAATGACGATCAAATACAAACGAGTGAAACATTCGAAGCGTAGCCACACTTCCAGCGTCATGGCCAGATGTTTTCCCTGTCATGCACTTGGTCAGGATATTCCAGATGACGAACCATAGACCCTGAAGACCTTTGGTTTTGAATTGAGAGATTCTTGATAAAGGACCATGATATCCCATGCTAAGAATGTCTGTACATAACGTATCGACTTCCACCAGAGGATCAAAATCGAGTTTGCCTTGGATTGCATTTTCAGTGGGAAGCCGCAAGACGTCACGCAACATGGGTAGGGGAAAGTGTAACAATCAGATTGTCGATCTTAGTTTGAAATAAATCTTCGCCATTTAGAGTAATAATTTCCAAATAATGCCAGAACTGCTGAAGATAGATTTTCGGAACAGATTCAGCAGCAGTCAAAGCATAATTGATCCGGTGGCCCTAAATGATGTCATAGACAATATTTTTGACTTTGAAGAAAGACTCGGGGTCTAACTTCCAGTTGTTTGCTAAATGGGAGACCCAAAGATCGGAGTCCAACAACTGATATGCTTGAGCAGCCATTTGAATTCTGTTGAAAAGAATAAGAATTGGTTAACAAACCGAATAGATACAAATGACAGTTAGTAGATAAGGGATAAGGAGTTAGATAACTACGGATGAAACAGTTCGAGCGTCTTAAACTAACTTTATCCCATGAAAAAGATGAAAACACAAACAAAGATAAATAACAATAAATCACAATTTGACAATTTAAAATTAAGAAGAAGAAAAAGAAATTAAGAATGGAAGAAAAAGAAAATAAATGAAAGAAAGAAAAGAAACATAAATAAATATAAAAAAATAAAGGAAAAGGATTATAGAATAAAGATAAGAAAGATAACAAAAAAATTAGATAAGATACAAGGAAAAGGATTTGAACTACACTTAAAAATTAAAGAGAAGAGGAAAAGAAGAAAATAAACTAAAACTAAAATAAAAAGAAATTAGGAAAAATTAAAAATTAAAAAAAATAAAACATAAACCATAAAAAAAATTTAAAAAAATAAAAACAGATAAAAAAATAAGAATAATTAAAACAAAATAAAATTCCAAACAAAAAAAAATAAAAAATAAAAAATAAATAACCAAAAACAGTTTAAAAAAAATGAACAAAAACAACAAATAAAAAGGAATTACAGAAACCTATGTTAATCTACTGAAACTAATGAACAAAAATCATATGAAGGGGTACCGAAACCATCAATACAAAAACCATATGAGGAGGTACCGAAACCATGTAAGATTCAGACAGCCGAAACCTTGATTTATTTGAACTACCGAAACCTTGAAATTTAAACTACCGAAACCTTGAAATTTAAACTACCGAAACCAGGAAAGTTAAACTGCCGAAACAATGGAAAAATTAAAGTACCGAAACCATAGAAAACTAGAATACCGAAACCAGGAAAGAAACAAAATACCGAAAACATGGAGAATGAAATTTACCGAAACCATTGAAGAATCAAGATACCGAAACCATGGTGGAATTCAATAACTGAAACCTATGTCCATCGAGAACATCATTACAGAAACCATATATGAAGGGTACCGAAACCTTTTAAGAATAAAACTACCGAAACCAGGAAAGTTAAACTACCGAAACCAAGTTAGAAAATTAACATAAAATTAACATACCGAAACCAAGTTAGAAAATTAACATACCGAAACCAAGTTAGAAAATTAATCATACCGAAACCAAGTTAGAAAATTAACATACTGAAACCAAGTTAGAAAATTAACATACCGAAACCAAAGAAGATCTAACTACCGAAACCTTTTAGATCCAGACTACCGAAACCAGGATAAAATTAATCTAACCGAAACCCTTTATAGAATTAATCTACAGAAACCCTTGATAGAATTAATCGACCGAAACCATTTAAAAACCAAAATACCGAAACCCTAGGAAGATCTAAACTACCGAAACCGTGTGACTTATCGGTACCAATTTGAAATCAAAAAGGGGGTTACCGAAACCATTTGATGGGGTACCGAAACCCTAGGTTTCGGTGAACCCATATCCGAAACAACTTCTTTGCAATTTTTGAGTAATGTTTCTCATATATTTCGACAGAAAACAGAAAAATAAACATACATTCACACTCAATACACCATTTATACTAACATTAAACAGTCTACACAACTCACCAAGGATGGATCGATAAACACAGTGACAAAAAAAAAGAAGAGGTCTCGGAAACCAAACTATACATACAGAGAATACATATATACGATCAAAAAGGCAGATAAGAGATACAAGATATAGAGAAGAAAAACAAACCTGAAGTGAGAGCTTGAAGAAGAAGAAGAAGAAAGAACTTTAGGGAGGGGAGGGGTTCGGATCTTTTGGAAAGGAGGGGGGAAGAAGATGAAGCAAAACCGGCCCCTCCTTTTTTCTATTTAAACAGGTTCAAAAATTTTTGGCAATTTTGATATATTAACCAAAAACAAAAACAAAACAAATAAATTAACACTATTTGGGTTTTTCTGAAATTTGATGAAATAAAATAAACTTAAATGAACTTGATGAAAATCTTTTTAAAGTTTTCTGATAAAAATTAAAAATACAAATCTTTTTGAGATTTTGTGAAAAAGTTAAAGATAAAAACTATAAACTTAGGAAATGAAAATATTTTTGAGTTTTTAAAAAAAAGAAAAGAAATAAAAAAAATTAAACTAAATAAAATATTTTTTGAAGTTTTTCTGATAAAAACTAAAGATAAAATAAAATAAAAGAAATAAAGAAAACAAAAAAAAAATAAAATAAAATCTTTTTGAAGTTTTCAGATAAAAATTAAAAAGAAGAAAAATAAATATTAAACTAAAATAAATGAAAATCTTTTTGATGTTTTCAGATAAAAATTTAAATTAAAAGAAAATAAAGATTAAACTAAAATAAATGAAAATCTTTTTGATGTTTTCTGATAAAAAATTAAAATAAAAGAAAATAAAGATTAAACTAAAATAAATGAAAATCTTTTTGATGTTTTCAGATAAAAATTTAAAATAGAAGAAAATAAAGATTAAACTAAAATAAATGAAAATATTTTTGATGTTTTTCAGATAAAAATTTAAAATGATAACAACTAAACTTTAAAGTGATAACAACGATTGGATTTCTCTCCCCCTTAAAATCTCAAACAGATACAAATACCAATTACTCAAACAATGTCATTATTTCAGATAAACACTTAGAGATATAGACAATAAAAAATTCATTTCATCAAAGACAGATGTAGACAAAGATAGAGTTGTACCAAATTTTGTTCGATAAATTAGATAAATCTAAGCCGGATTATTCAACATGCCTAATTTTGCAACCAAGGTTTGAAACCGAGAATCGTCCAAGGCCTTGGTGAAAATGTCAGCTAATTGATCCTCCGTTCGAACAAAATAGAGTTCAACTGTACCTTTTTCTACATGATCTTTGATGAAATGGTACCTGATGTCTATGTGCTTTGTGCGAGAGTGTTGAACTGGATTGCAAGAGATCGCGATGGCACTTCGGGAGTCACAGTAGATAGGGATTCTGGATAGCAAGTAGCCATAGTCACGTAGTTATGTTCGCATCCACAACACCTGAGAACAACAGCTAGCAGCTGCAACGTACTCGGCTTCAGCTGTGGATTGCGAAACACAGTTTTGTTTCTTTGATGACCAACTAACCAGCCTTTCCCCTGGGAATTGAACGCTTCCTGAAGTGCTCTTTCTGTCAAGATGACAACCTGCAAAGTCTGCGTCTGAAAAAGCAGTTAAATCAAAATTGGATCCTTTTGGATACCAAAGTCCAAGATTTGGAGTGCCCTTTAAGTATCTGAAAATCTTCTTTACAGCAAGAAGGTGTGATTCTTTTGGGTTGGCTTGAAAACGTGCACAAAGACATGTGGAGAACATTATATCTGGCCTACTTGCCGTGAGATAAAGTAATGAGCCAATCATACCCTTGTATTGAGACGCATCAACACTTTTTCCAGAAGGATCAGCGTTTAGCTTGCAATGAGAAGCCATAGGAACTTTTGATGATGTACAAGAATCAAGTTTAAATTTTTTCAGCATGTCTAAAGTGTATTTAGACTGATTGACAAAAGTTCCTTCTGGAAGCTGTTTGACTTGTAATCCGAGAAAGAAGTTAATCTCTCCCATCATACTCATCTCAAACTTCGACTCCATAAGGTCTGAGAAGCTCTTACAAAACTCAGGGTTTGTAGATCCAAATATAATATCATCCACATAGATTTGTACAAGCATTATGTGTCTGCCCTCAGATTTAGTAAACAGAGTTGTGTCTACCACACCTTTTGAAAAACCAGATAGGGTAAGAAATGAAGATAAGCTATCATATCAGGCACGAGGAGCTTGTTTTAGACCATATAAGGCTTTGTCTAAAACATAAACATAATCAGGTTTATGTTCATCAACAAAACCTTCAGGTTGTGAAACATAGACCTCCTCGTTGAGGACTCCATTCAGGATTGCTGTTTTGACGTCCATTTGATATACTTTGAAATCTTTGTATGCAGCGAACGCCAAGAATATTCTGATGGCCTCGAGTCGTGCAACTGGAGCAAAAGTTTCGTCGTAGTCAAGTCCTTCTTGTTGACGATATCCTTTAGCAACCAGTCTTGCTTTATTTCTTACCACTATCCCATTTTCATCTCGCTTATTTTTGAAGATCCATTTTGTTCCAATAATGATCCGATTCTTTGGTTTGGGCACCAATCTCCATACTTGCAGTCGTTCAAATTGATTCAATTCTTCTTGCATAGCAACAATCCAGACTGGGTCCTTTAAAGCTTCAGCCACACGAGAAGGTTCAGCACTGCTTAGAAATGATGAGAACAGACATTCATTTGCTGAAGCACGTCTCGTTTGAATTCCAGTGGATGGGTTACCAATGATTTGGTCAGTGGGGTGGCTACGAGTCCATTTGATTTCATGTGGAAGCGGAGAATTGGATGGTTGAGTTTGAGGAACATCAGATTGGATGATTGATTGTTCTATTCTTTCAAGAGATGGCATTATGATATCTGGTTCATCAAATTCTGGTTCGTCATCGGTTTGATCGGGAATAACAGAATTTGAGGAATCTTGTTGAGCTGATTCTGATGCTTGTTGAGGAGAGGATTCGGTGATTGGAGATGTTTCAGTTGGTACTGAATCAGATGATGTTGTTGCATTTATCACCGAGTTATCCAATGTTATCACAGTTTGTTCTGCAGGAACAGAAGATGAAACATTTGGATTAGCTGACTCAAAATAATCATTATAAAAGTGATCAAATAAAGTATTTAATGAGTCGTCAGTTGTTGCAGAATTCGAAGGACTCTGAGTTTGAGAAATTGGCGGCCTAGAGGTTGTAGCTTCATTACTGGATTCAGCCAATTCATCAAATGATACATTAACGCTTTCATTCACAGTCCTAGTGCGAGTGTTGTAGACACGATAAGCTTTCGATGATGTGGAGTATCCAATGAAAATTCCTTCATCGGCCTTCTCGCTGAATTTTCCGAGATTCTCCATGTCATTCAGTACAAAACACCTGCAACCAAAAACACAAAAGTATTTGATATAGGGTAGACGTTTGTTAATTAGCTCAAAGGGAGTTTTATTGAAGCGCTTGTGGATTATTGAGCGATTCTGCGTGTAGCAAGCAGTGGCAACAGCTTCGGCCTACAGAAACGTTGGCAGCTTTGAATAGGCAAGCATTGTTCGAGCAGCTTCCACTAGTGTTCGGTTTCGTCTTTCGACAATCCCGTTTTGTTGTGGAGTCCTGGCAGCGGAATATTGATGATGAATGCCTTTTGATCTGAGGAAAGTTTCAAGAACCGAATTCTTGAATTCTGTGCCTTGATCTGTTCTGATGAATTGGACAGCTGACTGCAACTTTGTCTCAACAAGTTTGATTAAATCAATGATATGTTGAGGAGCCTCATCTTTGGTTCGCAAGAATCGAACATATGTGTATCGAGAATAGTCATCCATGACAACCAACACATAGCGCTTTCCGTTGATACTTTGGATCCTCATTGGTCCACATAAGTCCATGTGGAGGAGCTCTAACGGCCTTTTGGATGTGGGTTCGGGTTTGGGTTTATGTGCTGCTCTTTTCATTTTTCCCTTTTCACATGCTCCGCAAAGGTGATCTTTGTCGTACCGGAGCACTAGCAGACCTCTGACAAGACTTTTTGAGACCAGTTTATTAATATTGTCAAAGTTGAGGTGAGATAAGCGACGGTGCCACAACCAAGAGTCTTTTGTTGAAGCCTTGGAGAGTAGGCAAATGCTTTCTTTCAGTTTGAGTTTTGCCAGATCGATGGTATACAAGGTTGAGTTACGGAATCCTGACAGCAATTCATTTCCCGAATCATTTCTCACACTACATTTTGTGGCTTTAAAGGTCACCTCGAGACCCTTATCACAAAACTGTCCTATGCTGAAGAGATTGTGGCCCAATCCCGGTACATAGTTCACATGTTGGATGATAAGATTTTCTGAAACTAAATCTCCATGACCAACGATTCGTAAATGATTGTCATTCCCAAATCTAACTAAGCCGCACTGTTCCTCGACATAGTTAGACAATAACTCAACTCTACCGGTCATGTGACGAGAGCATCCCGAATCCATTACCCATGTTGTTTTTACCTGTCATTGAAATCAGATAAGTAACAACATACAACCCCTGTCTATCACTAACAGTGTTCTGAACTGGCATGTCCAGAAAACTTGCACGGTTAAAAGCGGGTCCTGAACTGAGTGCACAGGAACCATTCTGCATAAGATCAATCAGACACTACGGGAACCCATTGAAGAATGGGTTTTTTCAGGTTAGCACAGGATGGAATTCCAGTTATATGTAACAGAATATTTGCAGGAACCCATTTTTTATTAGTGTCAGTATTTGATGCAGAAATCTTTGGGACCCATTTGAATATTGGACATTTGGATTTTGTATCAACTATGGGTTGTTTGGAGCCCTCAGAGTTGGTCTGTTCAACAGGCGTTTTCTTTGTCCAGACTTTGGTGCATTTGATTTCCTTTGATTGTACATGACATTTTTCAAGTTTTGAATTATTCTTTTCAGGAATAGAAGAACATGAAGTAGATAAACATGAACCAACAAGGTTTTTCATTACAGAACAATGTTTTGAAAGTCGGTTTACATTCATGTTTGTCCCTACTACATTTAATCTACTGCTTGAAATAGAATTGTCGGAAATGACATGCAATGGCACAGATGCCTTCTTGAAAAATGAAGCTTGCTTGACTGCTCTTTGGGAATCATTCAGATGATCTGTAACATCAGACAATTTTGAATCAGTCACATGTGAACTCTTAGAATGAGAAGAAATTCGTGAGTGAGTGAGTTTCACGGAATACTTGTGATTCTTTGTAGAAGAATGTCTAGTATCCTTTGAAACTCTGGTTTTAAGATTTGTTGAGCACTCACCTTTGAGAATTCTTGGAGGAATTTCAAATATTTCTTTGCCTTTTGCAACATTTGGTAAAGCGGTGTTTTTGGTAATTTTACCTGACACTGCTAAAACCTTTGCTTTTGATTTATTGGAGAGAGTGGAGAGTTTGATTTGTTTCAGTTGAGAGATTTCATTTTCCAAATCCTTGATGATAGATAGGTATGAAGCCAGGTCATCATCATTGGATTTGAGTTGAATTTTAAATTTTTGTTCTTTGATTAAGAACAATTTTCTCTCTTTTTCAAAAACGATTCTTTGATCATTCGCCAATTCTACCGAAGGTTGGGTAAGAAAGGAGGAAATTTGAAATTGTAAGTCTGAGTGAAAACCTTGATACACGGTGTCCAAA
>JAANYP010005994.1:0-20018 GCA_020465985.1 Centrapalus pauciflorus | reverse complement strand
AAAACTATGCGCAAAAATGCAAATGTGCGTTGTTTGATGGGTGATGAAACCGGAGGTGTTTAACCGAGTCCTAAATGATAATAAGGACTTAATATCACTAATATATGATAACATGTATATTTATATATTTTTATGTCTTAAATCACCCAACATTACAAGTTTATAAATAAAATGCGCTTAAAACGTCAAGTTTATATATATATATATATATATATATATATATATATATATATATATATATATATATATATATATATATATATATATATATATATATATATATATATATATTGTCACACCCCGTTACCCCGGTTGGCAACGAAGCGTGACGTCGCGGAAGCGTAACCATAATCATAATGAACGACCACTATATGGACGTTTTCAAAGAAATACATCGATAAAACTTTAAAAGGTAGAAATGTTTTACATAACCCGTAAATAATAAAGAGTAGTTCGCAAGGTACAGAGATTTGAATACATAATTAAATTATCCAAAATAATGCAAATAAATCTGATGAGAACCTGTCCAGGGACCGAGATGACGAAGATCCGTTAAGGTGGAAGATCGGACCTATCACAAGATCAAAATCCAAGATGTTCCAGGATGCTCTCAATGGAATGATTAAATATTGTCGGAATCAAGCTCCCGTTTGTTCGCAAAACAACCAAGCACGCTTCCTAATGTTGATCCAAGTTGAAGACTAATATTAGTCCAAGTTTTGGAGCCCAAGTTCTCACTTTAATCCACAAAAGCCCAAAAATAAATAAAATTCGCCCAAAGCCCACCCATGTGCATTGTTTTGGCCATAACTTCCTCATTTTAAGCCCAATTTGAGTGAAATAAAAGCCCACTTCAACCTTAGCCTTTTTCCTATATTTTCAAGAATAAAAAGGACCCAAAATATGTCCTTAGCCACATCCATGAATCTGCCCATAAAGGTGTCCATGTTAAAGAACTTGTCAAAGATTAAATTCAAGGCATTTTGAAGGTTTTCTCAACATTATGGTCATTTACTTGGAGGAGATAAAGAGATAGAAGTTACTTGCATGATTAATACCTACTAGAAGCTTCAAGTGGTGAAATGTCAATAATGCCCTTTTGATAAGTAGTCTTGCTTATTTGATAGCTTATCGTGATAGCTTGTGCAACTTATCTAGATAAGTAGTTGGTCTTATATTCTCTCCTATAAATAGGCACTCAATGTAACCATTTCAATCATCCTTCATTTTTGAGTAAAATTGTGAGTTTTTAACTCTTATTGTTCCTTCCGAACTTTTAGAACTTATCGAGTGTTTTAGCTTGTGGCGTTCGAAACTTATCAATCAACTTGGTGGGGTTGATTGTGGCGTTCTCTATACCAAAGTTCTTGCCTCGTATATAGGCAACGGGTCGCGGTTCCACTTATACCAAGGTTCTTGTCTCGTTTATAGACAACGGGTCGCGGTCCTATCCAAGTTACTTGAAACAACCATTAGAACGATCGGGCAATCGTGATCTATCACACATTCATCGGGTGAGATCACATCATTTGGTATCAAAGCCAGGTTCCATTGGTTTGTTTTCTACTTTATATTTCATTCGTGTCATCTTTTACTTTCTTTCTCTTCGTCCTTTCATTTTTAATTTCTTCTCTTCATCCTTGCATTGTGGTTCATGTTTGTAGTGGATCTTGTCAAAAATTGACTTGGTTGCTACTAATCGATTTTTTTCGGGGATCATACGAGTTCTTTAGTTGTTTTTGTTTATTCTTACTTTGCATCATTTGTTCCTTAAAAAAAACAAAAAAAAAAGGAAGAAAAGGAAATCGCAAAAAAAAAGTAAAAAAGATTAAAAAAAAGGGTAAAAAAAGCACAAAAGAAAATACAAAAAAAGGAACGCAAAGTAAATTTTTATTCTTGTTAGTTTTCTTTATTTTCATTTCCTTTTCTATTTACCTTTACGTACTACCAGCATTGTTCATCTTGTTATATTTGGTTTTGTCAAATCTCTTCTTAAAGTTGTTTGGTATGTTTTGAATTCCTCAAGGCCACAAGCCCACTTGATTTTGATTTCTTTTAGTTTGTTTTGAACTTTAAGAGTTAAAAAGAGTGGTAAAAGGCGGTGTGGTAAGATCATTAGAGGTTAAAGGCCAAACACAACATACACGAGAATCGAGTGAACATAATTTTGAGTGAAACACGTAAGGGAGTGCGGGGAGGAAATAATATTTTTATTGTTATTACTTTTTGTCTTCTATTTTGTAGCAAAAAAAATGACGGATGAGCAACCTCCTCCTAATCTTCAAGTTCAAGCCATGATGGAGGAAATGCGACGATTGATGAGAACGGAATTCAACCAAATTCATGAAAGAATGGACCGATTGGAGACTGAAAGACCACAACTTATCCGCACGCCATCACAAGTTTCTTATGAAAATCATGACGACGATGGAGGAAGTGACGGATGGGAATCTGAAAGAAGAGCTCCTCGACGAAGGCCCCGAAGAGACAACGATTTGAATTCTATCAAGATGAAAATTCCATCGTTTCAAGGAAAGTCAGATCCGGAAGCCTACATCGATTGGGAGACTAAAATGGAGTTCATCTTTGATTGCCATGATTACTCCAATCGCAAAAAGGTAAAACTCGCCGTTGTTGAATTTTCTGATTATGCACTAACATGGTGGGATCAACTTGTGATTAGTAGGCGAAGAAACGAAGAAAGACCCATTGATACATGGGAAGAAATGAAAAGGGTCATGAGACGACGTTTTGTACCAAGTCACTATTATCGTGACCTTCACAATAAGCTCCAAGGCTTGAAGCAAAGAATTAAGTCTGTTGATGATTATTTCCAAGGAAATGGAGGTTACCATGATCCGAGCCAACATTCAAGAGGATCGAGAAGCTACCATGACCAGGTTGTTAAATGGCCTCAATTATGAAATTCGTGATTGTGTTGAGATGCACCATTATGTGGAGATTGAAGACATGGTCCACATGGCGGTTAAAATTGAAAAGCAACTCAAGAGAGGGGGTGGATCAAGAACGAATTCCTGGAAGGCGGGTAGCTCCAAAAGGCCTGAAAGTTCATCATCTTTTAATCCCAAATCTGGTCCAAAACCAACAAGCCCTTTCAAGGAGAAAGGCCATTCTGGTGCTCCTAAAACTCGTGACATAAAATGTTTTAAGTGTCTTGGCAGGGGTCACATTGCAAGTCAATGTCCAAATAAGCTTGTAATGGTGCTTAGAGAAAATGGAGAAATTGAAACAGATTCTTCCCAATCATCACAAGAAGACACGGATGGTGAAGAAGAGTTGGTTGTAGAAGGAGAATTGTTGGTTGCAAGGCGAGCCTTAAGCACTCTTTCCAAGGAAGAAGATGATGCACAAAGGGAAAACCTCTTTCACACTCGGTGTTATGTTCAAGGCAAGGTATGTAGTGTTATCATTGATGGTGGGAGTTGTACTAATGTGGCTAGTGTTTCCATGGTTGAAAAGCTAGGATTGCCGACGATGAAGCATCAAAAGCCATATAAACTCCAATGGCTTAATGATAGTGGTGAGGTGCGTGTGACGAAAAAAGTGTTGGTGTCATTTCGCATTGGTAAGTATGAAGACGAGGTGTTGTGTGATGTGGTACCTATGCAAGCAAGTCATTTGCTACTTGGTGGGCCATGGCAATACGATCGGCATGTGAAACATGATGGCTTCACCAACAAGTACACTCTTGTTCATAAAACCAAAGCCATAACTCTTGTGCCGATGTCACCGAGTCAAGTTTATGAAGATCAAGTCCGACTTCAAAGGGATGTGAAAAACAAAGAAGGTGAGCCTAATGAAAATAATGAACACAAAAAAGGTTCAAATGAAAAACAAAAAGATAAGAAAACATTTGTGGGTGAAAAGGAAAGTCAATATTGTGCATTTGCAAGAAGGAGTGAAATAAAGGAAGCCTTGAATTCGGAGATGTCTTTTGTGCTTCTTTTGATCAAAGAAGCTTATTTAATCACAAATGATTTGGCCGGAATTCTCCCGAGCAAAATTAAATCTCTTTTGCAGGAATTTGAAGACTTGTTTCCCGAGGAAATTCCCAAAGGATTGCCACCAATTCGCGGGATCGAACACCAAATTGACTTTGTTCCAGGATCTTCCATTCCAAACAAGCCGGCGTATAGAACAAATCCGGAAGAAACCAAAGAGTTGCAAAGGCAAGTTAAGGAATTACTTGATAAAGGATGGATTCGAGAAAGCATGAGTCCGTGTGCGGTTCCCGTATTGCTGGTACCTAAGAAGGATGGATCATGGAGGATGTGTGTAGATTGTCGTGCCATCAACAATATCACGGTAAAGTATCGCCATCCAATCCCTCGATTAGATGATATGCTTGATGAATTGTATGGCTCAAAGTTGTTTTCAAAGATTGATCTAAAGAGCGGGTATCATCAAATTCGCATGAATGATGGTGACGAATGGAAAACAGCTTTCAAAACAAAGCATGGTTTATATGAATGGTTAGTTATGCCTTTTGGGTTAACTAATGCTCCAAGTACGTTCATGAGATTAATGAAACATGTTTTGCGTGATTTTATTGGGAAATTTGTGGTCGTTTACTTTGATGATATTTTGATTTATTCTAAGAGTTTGAATGATCATCTTGAGCATCTAACGTGTGTTTTGAGTGTGCTTAGGAAGGAACAGCTTTATGCGAACTGGAAGAAGTGCACTTTTTGTACCGACCACATTGTATTTCTTGGATATGTGGTTAGTTCTCATGGAATATCTGTTGATGAAGAAAAGGTAAAGGCTATTCAAGATTGGCCAACTCCAAAAAGCGTAAGTGATGTGACGAGTTTTCATGGTCTTGCAAGTTTTTATCGCCGATTTGTGAAAAATTTTAGCACCTTGGCATCACCACTCACCGAAGTGATTAAAAAGAATGTTGGTTTTAAATGGGGCAAAGAGCAAGAGCAAGCTTTTGAAAAACTGAAGTTTCATTTAACTCATGCTCCTTTGCTTTCTTTGCCAAATTTTGATAAAACTTTTGAGATTGAGTGTGATGCATCGGGTGTTGGAATTGGTGCGGTTTTAATGCAAGAAGGAAAACCATTGGCATATTTTAGTGAAAAGTTAAGTGGTGCAACTTTAAACTATCCCACATATGACAAAGAGATGTATGCCTTGGTTCGAGCACTAAAAACTTGGCAACACTATTTGTGGACCAAGGAGTTTGTCATTCATTCTGATCATGAGTCCTTGAAGTTTCTAAAAGGACAACAAAAGCTCAACAAGAGACATGCTAGGTGGATGGAGTTTCTTGAGACATTTCCATATGTCATCCGATTCAAGAAAGGTATGGAAAATATTGTGGCTGATGCACTTTCACGAAGGTACTCTTTACTCTCTTCTCTTGACTCTAAAATTCTGGGTTTTGAACAAATCAAAGAGTTGTATCGTGAAGATGTGGATTTTGGTATGATTTTTCAAAGTTGTGAAAAGGGCTCTTTTGAAAAGTTTTTCATACATGATGGATTTTTGTTCAAAGAATCAAAGCTTTGCATTCCAAACACTTCTTTACGTGAACTTTTGGTTTGGGAGGCACATAGTGGAGGTCTTATGGGTCATTTTGGTGTGGCAAAAACATTGAATATATTGCAGGAACATTTCTTTTGGCCAAAAATGAAAGTTTATGTTGGAAAAGTTTGTGAAAAGTGCATTGTTTGTAAACAAGCCAAATCAAAGGTTCAACCTCATGGTTTATACACTCCTCTGCCTATACCAAGTGAACCATGGGTTGATCTTTCTATGGATTTTGTGTTGGGATTGCCAAGAACTAAAAATGGCAAAGATTCGATATTTGTGGTTGTTGATCGGTTTTCGAAAATGGCGCATTTCATTCCATGCAATCGAACCAATGATGCCTCACATATTTCAGATTTGTTTTTCAAAGAAGTGGTTAGATTGCATGGCATGCCATCGTCTCGGATCGGGACACAAAGTTTTTAAGTTACTTTTGGAAAACGTTGTGGGGAAAATTGGGAACAAAGCTTTTGTTTTCTACAACTTGTCATCCCCAAACGGATGGACAAACTGAAGTTGTGAATCGTACACTTGGTACTTTATTAAGATCAATAGTGGGGAGAAATGTGAAAACTTGGGAGCAATGCTTACCCCATGTTGAGTTTGCATATAATCGAAATGTGCATTCTGCTACTAAGTTTTCACCTTTCGAGATTGTGTATGGATTTAAGCCACTAACTCCTATGGATTTAACTCCTTTACCTGTGAATGAGTATTTGAATTTAGATGGCAGGAAGAAGGCGGAATTTGTCAAGCAAATCCATGAGCAGGCAAAACACAACATTGAAGAGCGCACCAAGAAGTATGAACAACAAGCAAACAAGGGAAAAAGAAAGATTATTTTTGTACCAGGAGATTGGGTGTGGCTTCATTTGCGGAAGGAACGGTTTCCAACAAAACGAAAGTCAAAGTTAATGCCAAGAGGAGATGGACCATTTCAAGTGTTGCAGAAAATCAATGACAATGCTTACAAACTTGATCTTCCAGATGAGTATAATGTTCATGATGTTTTTAATGTAACTGACTTGACTCTGTTTGATGCAGGTGAAGATTTGAGGACAAATCACTTTCAAGAGGAGGGGAATGATGAGAACATGTCCAGGGACCGAGATGACGAAGATCCGTTAAGGTGGAAGATCGGACCTATCACAAGATCGGACCTATCCAGGATGCTCTCAATGGAATGATCTTCGTCATCTCGGTCCGATCTTGTGATAGGTCCGATCTTCCACCTTAACGGATCTTCGTCATCTCGGTCCCTGGACAGGTTCTCATCATTCCCCTCCTCTTGAAAGTGATTTGTCCTCAAATCTTCACCTGCATCAAACAGAGTCAAGTCAGTTACATTAAAAACATCGTGAACATTATACTCATCTGGAAGATCAAGTTTGTAAGCATTGTCATTGATTTTCTGCAACACTTGAAATGGTCCATCTCCTCTTGGCATTAACTTTGACTTCCGTTTTGTTGGAAACCGTTCCTTCCGCAAATGAAGCCACACCCAATCTCCTGGTACAAAAATAATCTTTCTTTTTCCCTTGTTTGCTTGTTGTTCATACTTCTTGGTGCGCTCTTCAATGTTGTGTTTTGCCTGCTCATGGATTTGCTTGACAAATTCCGCCTTCTTCTTGCCATCTAAATTCAAATGCTCATTCACAGGCAAAGGAGTTAAATCCATAGGAGTTAATGGCTTAAATCCATACACAATCTCGAAAGGAGAAAACTTAGTAGCAGAATGCACATTTCGATTATATGCAAACTCAACATGGGGTAAGCATTGCTCCCAAGGTTTCACATTTCTACCCACTATTGATCTCAATAAAGTACCAAGTGTACGATTCACAACTTCAGTTTGTCCATCCGTTTGGGGATGACAAGTTGTAGAAAACAAAAGCTTTGTTCCCAATTTTCCCCACAACGTTTTCCAAAAGTAACTTAAAAACTTTGTGTCCCGATCCGAGACGATGGCATGCCATGCAATCTAACCACTTCTTTGAAAAACAAATCTGAAATATGTGAGGCATCATTGGTTCGATTGCATGGAATGAAATGCGCCATTTTCGAAAACCGATCAACAACCACAAATATCGAATCTTTGCCATTTTTAGTTCTTGGCAATCCCAACACAAAATCCATAGAAAGATCAACCCATGGTTCACTTGGTATAGGCAGAGGAGTGTATAAACCATGAGGTTGAACCTTTGATTTGGCTTGTTTACAAACAATGCACTTTTCACAAACTTTTCCAACATAAACTTTCATTTTTGGCCAAAAGAAATGTTCCTGCAATATATTCAATGTTTTTGCCACACCAAAATGACCCATAAGACCTCCACTATGTGCCTCCCAAACCAAAAGTTCACGTAAAGAAGTGTTTGGAATGCAAAGCTTTGATTCTTTGAACAAAAATCCATCATGTATGAAAAACTTTTCAAAAGAGCCCTTTTCACAACTTTGAAAAATCATACCAAAATCCACATCTTCACGATACAACTCTTTGATTTGTTCAAAACCCAGAATTTTAGAGTCAAGAGAAGAGAGTAAAGAGTACCTTCGTGAAAGTGCATCAGCCACAATATTTTCCTTACCTTTCTTGAATCGGATGACATATGGAAATGTCTCAAGAAACTCCATCCACCTAGCATGTCTCTTGTTCAACTTTTGTTGTCCTTTTAGAAATTTCAAGGACTCATGATCAGAATGAATGACAAACTCCTTGGTCCACAAATAGTGTTGCCAAGTTTTTAGTGCTCGAACCAAGGCATACATCTCTTTGTCATATGTGGGATAGTTTAAAGTTGCACCACTTAACTTTTCACTAAAAAATGCCAATGGTTTTCCTTCTTGCATTAAACCGCCCCAATTCCAACACCCGATGCATCACACTCAATCTCAATAGTTTTATCAAAATTTGGCAAAGAAAGCAAAGGAGCATGACTTAAATGAAACTTCAGTTTTTCAAAAGCTTGCTCTTGCTCTTTGCCCCATTTAAAACCAACATTCTTTTTAATCGCTTCTGTGAGTGGTGATGCGAAGGTGCTAAAGTTTTTCACAAATCGGCGATAAAAACTTGCAAGACCATGAAAACTCCTCACATCACTTACGCTCTTTGGAGTTGGCCAATCTTGAATAGCCTTACCTTTTCTTCATCAACAGATATTCCATGAGAACTAACCACATATCCAAGAAATACAATGTGGCCAATACAAAAAGTGCACTTCTTCCAGTTCGCATAAAGCTGTTCCTTCCTAAGCACACTCAAAACACACATTAGATGCTCAAGATGATCATTCAAACTCTTAGAATAAATAAAAATATCATCAAAGTAAACGACCACAAATTTCCCAATAAAATCACGCAAAACATGGTTCATTAATCTCATGAACGTACTTGGAGCATTAGTTAACCCAAAGGGCATAACTAACCATTCATATAAACCATGCTTTGTTTTGAAAGCTGTTTTCCATTCGTCACCAACAATCATGCGAATTTGATGATACCCGCTCTTTAGATCAATCTTTGAAAACAACTTTGAGCCATACAATTCATCAAGCGTATCATTTAATCGAGGGATTGGATGGCGATACTTTACTGTGATATTGTTGATGGCACGACAATCTACACACATCCTCCATGATCCATCCTTCTTAGGTACCAGCAATACGGGAACCACACACGGATTCATGATTTCTCGAATCCATCCTTTCTCAAGTAATTCCTTAACTTGCCTTTGCAACTCTTTGGTTTCTTCCGGATTTGTTCTATACGCCGGCTTGTTTGGAATGGAAGATCCTGGAACAAAGTCAATTTGGTGTTCGATCCCGCCAATTGGTGGCAATCCTTTGGGAATTTCCTCGGGAAACAAATCTTCAAATTCCTTCAAAAGAGATTTAGTTTTGCTCGGGAGAATACCGGCCAAATCATTTGTGATTAAATAAGCTTCTTTGATCAAAAGAAGCACAAAAGACATCTCCGAATTCAAGGCTTCCTTTATTTCACTCCTTCTTGCAAATGCACAATATTGACTTTCCTTTTCAGCCACAAATGTTTTCTTTTCTTTTTGTTTTTCATTTGAACCTTTTTTGTGTTCATTATTTTCATTAGGCTCACCTTCTTTGTTTTTCACATCCCTTTGAAGTCGGACTTGATCTTCATAAACTTGACTCGGTGACATGGGCACAAGAGTTATGGCTTTGGTTTTATGAACAAGAGTGTACTTGTCGGTGAAGCCATCATGTTTCACATGCCGATCGTATTGACATGGCCTACCAAGTAGCAAATGACTTGCTTGCATAGGTACCACATCACACAACACCTCGTCTTCATACATACCAATGCGAAATGACACCAACACTTGTTTCGTCACACGCACCTCACCACTATCATTAAGCCATTGGAGTTTATATGGCTTTTGATGCTTCATCGTCGGCAATCCTAGCTTTTCAACCATGGAAACACCAGCCACATTAGTACAACTCCCACCATCAATGATAACACTACATACCTTGCCTTGAACATAACACCGAGTGTGAAAGAGGTTTTCCCTTTGTGCATCATCTTCTTCCTTGGAATGAGTGCTTAAGGCTCTCCTTGCAACCAACAATTCTCCTTCTACAGCCATCTCTTCTTCACCATCCGTGTCTTCTTGTGATGATTCAGAAGAATCTGTTTCAATTTCTCCATTTTCTCTAAGCACCATTACAAGCTTATTTGGACATTGACTTGCAATGTGACCCCTACCAAGACACTTAAAACATTTTATGTCACGAGTTTTAGGAGCATCAGAATTACCTTTCTCCTTGGAAGGGCTTGTTGGTTTTGGACCAGATTAGGGATTAAAAGAGGATGAACTTTCAGGCCTTTTGGAGCTACCCGCCTTCCAGGTATTCGTTCTTGATCCACCCCCTCTCTTAAGTTGCTTTTCAATTTTAACTGCCATGCGGACCATGTCTTCAATTTCCACATAATGATGCATCTCAACACGATCACGAATTTCATAATTGAGGCCATTTAACAACCTGACCATGGTAGCTTCTCGATCCTCTTGAATGTTAGCTCGGATCATGGTAACCTCCATTTCCTTGAAATAATCATCAACAGACTTACTTCCTTGCTTCAAGCCTTGGAGCTTATTGTGAAGGTCACGATAATAGTGACTTGGTACAAAACGTCGTCTCATGACCCTTTTCATTTCTTCCCATGTATCAATGGGTTTTTCTTCGTTTCTTCGCCTACTAATCACAAGTTGATCCCACCATGTTAGTGCATAATCAGAAAATTCAACAACGACGAGTTTCACCTTTTTACGATTGGAGTAGTCATGACAATCAAAGATGAACTCCATTTTAGTTTCCCAATCGATGTAGGCTTCCGGATCTGACTTTCCTTGAAACGATGGAATTTTCATCTTGATAGAATTCAAATTGCTGTCTCTTCGGGGCCTTCGTCGAGGAGCTCTTCTTTCAGATTCCCATCCGTCACTTCCTCCATCGTCGTCATGATTTTCATAAGAAACTTGTGATGGCGTGCGGATACGTTGTGGTCTTTCAGTCTCCAATCGGTCCATTCTTTCATGAATTTGGTTGAATTCCGTTCTCATCAATCGTCGCATTTCCTCCATCATGGCTTGAACTTGAAGATTAGGAGGAGGTTGCTCATCCGTCATTTTTTTGCTACAAAATAGAAGACAAAAAGTAATAACAATAAAAATATTATTTCCTCCCCGCACTCCCTTACGTGTTTCACTCAAAATTATGTTCACTCGATTCTCGTGTATGTTGTGTTTGGCTTTTAACCTCTAATGATCTTACCACACCGCCTTTTACCACTCTTTTTAACTCTTAAAGTTCAAAACAAACTAAAAGAAATCAAAATCAAGTGGGCTTGTGGCCTTGAGGAATTCAAAACATACCAAACAACTTTAAGAAGAGATTTGACAAAACCAAATATAACAAGATGAACAATGCTAGTAGTACGTAAATAGAAAAGGAAATGAAAATAAAGAAAACTAACAAGAATTATAATTTACTTTGCGTTCCTTTTTTTTTGTCTTTTCTTTTGCGCTTTTTTTTACCCTTTTTTTTTTATCTTTTTTTGTACTTTTTTTTTGCGATTTCTTTTTTTTTTTTTTTTTTTTTTTTTTTTTTTTTTTTTTTTTTTTTTTTTTTTTGCTTGTGTTTTTGCTTCCTTTTGTTTTTAGGAACAAATGATGCAAAGTATGAATAAACAGAAAAAAAAACTAAAGAACTCGTATGATCCCCTAAAAAATCAATTAGTAGCAACCAAGTCAATTTTTGACAGGATCCACTACAAACATGAACCACAATGCAATGATGAAGAGAAGAAATTAAAATGAAAGGACGAATAGAAAGAAAGTAAAAGATGATACGAATGAAATATAAAGTAGAAAACAAACCAATAGAACCTGGCTCTGATACCAAATGATGTGATCTCACCCGAGGAATGTGTGATAGATCACGATTGCCCGATCGTTCTAATGGTTGTTTCAAGTAACTTGGATAGGACCGCGACCCATTGTCTATAAACAAGACAAGAACCTTGGTATAAGTGGAACCGCGACCCGTTGCCTATATACGAGGCAAGAACTTTGGTATAGAGAACGCCACAATCAACCCCACCAAGTTGATTGATAAGTTTCGAACGCCACAAGCTAAAACACTCGATAAGTTCTAAAAGTTCGTAAGGAACAATAAGAGTTAAAAACTCACAATTTTACTCAAAAATGAAGGATGATTGAAATGGTTACATTGAGTGCCTATTTATAGGAGAAAATATAAGACCAACTACTTATCTAGATAAGTTGCACAAGCTATCACGATAAGCTATCAAATAAGCAAGACTACTTATCAAAAGGGCATTATTGACATTTCACCACTTGAAGCTTCTAGTAGGTATTAATCATGCAAGTAACTTCTATCTCTTTATCTCCTCCAAGTAAATGACCATAATGTTGAGAAAACCTTCAAAATGCCTTGAATTTAATCTTTGACAAGTTCTTTAACATGGACACCTTTATGGGCAGATTCATGGATGTGGCTAAGGACATATTTTGGGCCCTTTTTATTCTTGAAAATATAGGAAAAAGGCTAAGGTTGAAGTGGGCTTTTATTTCACTCAAATTGGGCTTAAAATGAGGAAGTTATGGCCAAAACAATGCACATGGGTGGGCTTGGCCGAATTTTATTTATTTTTGGGCTTTTGTGGATTAAAGTGAGAACTTGGGCTCCAAAACTTGGACTAATATTAGTCTTCAACTTGGATCAACATTAGGAAGCGTGCTTGGTTGTTTTGCGAACAAACGGGAGCTTGATTCCGACAATATTTAATCATTCCATTGAGAGCATCCTGGAACATCTTGGATTTTGATCTTGTGATAGGTCCGATCTTCCACCTTAACGGATCTTCGTCATCTCGGTCCCTGGACAGGTTCTCATCAACTTGCAGCCGTGACCTTTGCACTGAAGATTTGGCGGCATTATCTGTATGGGACTAGATGCAAGTTATATACAGATCACAAAAGTCTGAAGTATATATTTGACCAGAAAGAGCTGAATATGCGTCAAAGGCGATCTATGGAATTGATTAAAGACTATGACTGTGAAATCCTTTACCATCCAGGTAAAGCAAACATTGTAGCAGATGCCCTAAGCCGCAAAACCGGACCAGACCATTATACCCGATGTTATGCTCTGACTTCTGTTGTTTTTGAGCCTGCCTTGCCTGAGTCGATTATTGCCGCTCAAACCGAAGCCATTCGGGATGAGAACTTGAAATCTGAACGTATGGTTACATATGTGACTCAGCTGACCCTTGATAATCGTGGACTTAGACGGTTCATGGATAGAATATGGGTTCCCAGACTAGGAGGTATTCGTGATCAAATTCTGTCGGAAGCTCATATGTCGAAATTTTCGATACACCCTGGTTCTACCAAAATGTATCAAGACTTGAGAACGGATTATTGGTGGCCTGGAATGAAGAAGGACGTGGGGCGATATGTAGAAAATTGCATGACTTGTTTACAAGTCAAATCTGAACATCAGAAGCCGTATGGGGAACTACAACCATTGCCAATCCCAGAATGGAAGTGGGACCACATAACCATGGACTTTGTGACGAAGCTGCCCAGGACAAAGCGGAATCATGACTCTATATGGGTAATAGTGGATCGACTTACTAAGTCAGCCCATTTTCTACCCATACGTGAAGATGAACGCCTCGAAAAGTTAGCTGAATTATACATGAAAGAAATCGTGACTAGACATGGTGTGCCATTGTCTATAGTATCGGACCGTGACAGCAGATTTACTTCTCGTTTTTGGAAGGCTTTTCAGAATGGACTAGGAACTGAACTTAAGACGAGCACCGCCTATCATCCTGAAACTGACGGGCAAAGTGAGAGGACAATTTTGACCCTAGAAGATATGTTACGTGCCTGTGTGATTGATCTCGGTGGAAGTTGGGATACTCACCTGCCGTTTGTGGAGTTTGCTTATAACAATAGTTATCACTCGACTATTGGTATGCCTCCATATCAGCTTTTGTACGGACGTCGATGCAAAACCCCAACCTGTTGGAGGGAAACAGGTGAACGGCCGATCTCTGGACCAGCGATTCTGCAAGAAGCCCATGATCAGCTACAATTGATTCGGCAGCGGATACAGACTTCTCAAGACAGACAAAAGAAGTATCATGATAGAAGACGTAAGCCCATTGCGTTTGAAGTTGGAGATAAAGTGTTGCTGAAGGTTTCGCCAAGAAAAGGAATAGTAAGGTTCGGCAAACGGGGGAAGTTGAGCCCTCGATTTGTGGGTCCTTTTGAAATTCTCGAGCGTATAGGATTGCAGGCCTACAGATTGAAGCTACCTGCCGAAATGTCTGGGATTCATGATGTATTTCATGTGAGTAATCTTCGAAAGTGTTTAGCTGACGCTGAAGCTGTGATTCCTTGGGAAGACGTGCAAATTGATGAGCGATTGCGATTCGAAGAAGAGCCCGAGCGCATAATCGATCATAAGGTTTCGAAATTGCGCAGCAAGGAAATTCCAATGGTGTTAGTCCAATGGAAATACCATAAGGGATCTGCGCAAACTTGGGAACGAGAAGACGAGATTAGGCAGAAGTATCCGAAGTTATTTCTGTCTTAGTCGATTCCGAGGACGGAATCAATTTAACGGGGGAAGATTGTAACAGCCCGTAATTTATTAAATATAAATTACAGCATCAGACTTTTGATAATAAAGCAATTTTATCCAAATATTAGTAATTAACTGAAAACATGAATCTTTAATAGTTAATTATATTAAGTTATAATTAATTATGAAAAGTTGCCCAAAATTAGCTGAAATAAAATTGATAATTAAAATTCAGCTAAATGACAAATTAAAGACTGAAAGTGACGAAACGGACTAAAATGAATAAAAATGTGACTAAAAGACAAATATGCAAATCGGATTGTTGGGAAATAAAGTTGGTCAATTCCGGAAAATTCAATAGAAAATCTGATTTTTCCCTATTTTCCCTATAAATATGACCTCCCCTCCTCATTTCTTAGGTTTGGAAATCTAAGAACTCTCTCCTCCTTCTCTCTCTAAGTTACATCTTCTCTCTAGCTTTTCTACTAATCGAACCGTCGGATTCTCGTGATTCTTACGTCATCGGATAGAGATCGTCGAGTTCTTCACGAATTTACCATTGCATGTTTGACTTCGTTCAGATTTGAGATAAGATCGACCATTTTTCTGACTTTTGGTTCGGTTTTGAATGAGCATTTTCGAGTTTGCTCATTTTTCCTTCATTTGAAGCTGATTTGCCCCCGTTTAGGACCTGTTTTTGCTTGGAAATCATCCATAGTTGAAGGTTATAGCTTGGACGAAGGTTAGTAACCATTTCTCTATCATTTATGCTCATATTTAGTTGTTAGAACCTGGAAAACCGATGAACAAGATGATCAGATTCGAGAGATTCATGCTTAGACTCGAATTGTGTGTGTGTCTCGAATCTAATCACCTAGATTCGAGGGTGTGTATGTTCGAATCTATGTGTTCGAGTCTATGTAGGTTCGAATCTAGGTATGTGCTTCGAGTCTAAGTCCTGATTTCGAATCTATATGCATGTTTCGAGTCTATGGGTATGGTTTCAAGGTGATGTGAATTTCGACTCTATTAATTAGATTCGAATATAGGTAGTTTCGAATCTATCTCCTTATGTCTCGAATGTATGCATTCGAATCTAGCTATGTATGCATTCGAATCTATAGATTCGAAATAGGGTGGTTCGAATCTAACTCCCTAAATTCGAATCTGAGTTTGTTCCTAGCCATAGTTAAATTCCTAAAATCAGATTAAGTGATTAATCAACCTATTGTAATTAAAAGTATAATATGATTATGATAAAACTCACAAGTTCAAGTTGCATATCTATTTTATGCACAAATGAATTAACAGACTCTGTACGAACCCTTGGAATGTGTATGACCTGTTCAACTTGCTAAGTAAATACGATTGGTTTTGTTTCAAGGCCATATACACATCTATAATTAGATGAATCGTATTAATCTGATAAGAACAGACTCACCTTGGGACGATAGGAACTACCTCAGACTCGATGACCAGAATTGACAATAACCTGAATATATAACTAGGGTTATACAGATTATGACACGGACTTGACATTAATATGCCAGACTTGAAACTGAAATGCAGGAACCCGTCGATTTGACAGAGTAAACTGAACCGCTTAACTCGTTAAGCATTATCTGACTACGGACCACTGTGAGTGACAGATTTCATTAATTACTTACATATATTTCGATACTTATCGGTGAATGTAGTGACTGTATGGGAACTTCTGATTGATTGCTGCATGTTTCATTAATACTATATTGTATCATAGAAACGTATTTTGACATTACTGAGTTAGACATTTGAATTGCCTTGATTGCATGTTCACTTTTACATTTTATGTAAATACGTATCATGCTTACTGCTTACTTGACTGTTTATATACTTGCCGTTGCATATTGCATTATCCGACAGGACCGAATGTGAGATCTCCATTCACAGGAGGGAATTCTGCAGATTCCTTTCCTATCTGACTTGTTTCCATACACTTCCCGTAGGGCTTCGGCCTTACACATGGGAATACTGACTGGGTTGTCTCCCAACCTATTTGCCGTCTCTGACGTATTGCCGACAGGATCTGATAGTATGTTATTGTGTGTGGTAACTAATGGAACTCTGTTTACTCACTAAGCATTGTTAGCTTACTCTGTCATGACAACTCTTTTTCAGGAAAAGCTGATAAAGGCAAGATCATAGCAGGTAGTTCGTCCCAGGCTAAGTGAATCTGGATTTTGATGAATAGCAGACCTTTGGACTTTTGATGATGCCTATTTTGAAAAGATGTTGCGGTCTCGGGTAGCTTGTTCAGTCTTCCGCACTCTGATTGAAGATTTAGAAGCTAGTTAGACCACCATTTGATTTTAATATTGTTGTAATTATGTATTCTTGCTGTGGGACCTGTGGTATCAAACAATTATTATTACTTAATCAAATGAAATATTATGACGTGTACTGTTTGTGGTAATTGGATGTTACATAATGCAATCTGTCACACACAGCGGTCCTGAGCAATGCAAGTAATCAAGGAACATGCAGCAGCAGTTGTCTTGTTTCAGCAGTGTCTATCATACGTTCCTAACATACATTAAGTAATCAAGGAAGAAGCAGCAGCAGATGTTTCCATACAAGTCAGTAAAGATCACCAATAAGTACCAAAACATATGCAAGTAAGTAATGGAATCTGTCACTCACACCGGTCCTGAGCAATCCAAGTAATCAAGGAACATGCAGCAGCAGTTGTCCAGTTTTAGCAGTGTCTATCATACGTTCCTAACAGACAATTAAGAAATCAAGGAACAAGCAGCAACAGATGTTTCCATACAAGTCAGTAACAATCAACAATTAGTACCCAAACATATGCAAGTAAGTAATGCAATCTGTCACTCACAACGGTCCTGAGCAATACAAGTAATCAAGCAACATGCAACAGCAGTTATCCAGTTTCAGCAGTGTCTATCATACTTTCCTAGCATGCAAGTAAGTAATCAAGGAACAAGCAGCTGCAGATGTTTCCATACAAGTCATTAACAATCACCATTAAGTACCGAAACATATGCAAGAAAGTAATGCAATTTGTCAATCACAGCGATCCTGAGCAATGCAAGTAGTCAAGGAACATGCAGCAGTTGTCCAGTTTCAGCAATGTCTATCATACGTTCCTAACATACAATTAAGTAATCATGGAACAAGCAGCAGCAGATGTTTCCATACAAGTCAGTAACAATCACCAATAAGTACCGAAACATATGCAAGTAAGTAACGCAATCTGTCACTCACAGCGTTCCTGAGCAATGCAAGTAATCAAGGAACATGCAGCAGCAGTTGTCCAGTTTCAGCAGTGTCTATCATACGTTCCTAACATACAATTAAGTAATCAAGGAACAAGTAGCAGCAGATGTTTCCATACAAGTCAGTAACAATCACCAATAAGTACCAAAACATATGCAAGTAAGAAATGTAATCTGTCACTTACACTAGTCCTGAGCAATGCAAGTAATCAAGGAACATGCAGCAGCAGTTGTCCAGTTTCAGCAGTGTCTATCATACGTTGCTAACATACAATTAAGTAATCAAGGAACAAGCAGCAGCAGATATTTCCATACAAGTCAGTATCGATCACCAATAAGTACCGAAACAAATGCAAGTAAGTAATGCAATCTGTCACTCACAGCGGTCTTGAGCAACGCAAGTAGTCAAGGGTTACATGCAGCAGCACTTGTCCAATTTCAGCAGTGTCTATCATACGTTCCTAACATACAATTAAGTAATCAAGGAACAAGCAGCAGCAGATGTTTCCATACAACTCAGTAACAATCACCAATAAGTACCGAAACATATGCAAGTAAGTAATGCAATCTGTCACTCACAGCGGTCCTGAGCAATACAAGTAATCAAGGAACATGCTGCAGCTGTTGTCCAGTTTCTGAAGTGTCCATCATACGTTCCTAACATACAATTAAGTAATCAAGGAACAAGCGGCAGCAGATGTTTCCATACAAGTCTATAACATTCACCAATAAGTACCGAAACATATGCAAGAAAGTAATGCAATATGTCAATCACAGCGATCGTGAGCAATGCAAGTAGTCAAGGAACATGCAACAGTTGTCCAGTTTCAGCAATGTCTATAATACGTTCCTAACATACAATTAAGTGATCAAGGAACAAGCAGCAGCAGATGTTTCCATACAAGTAAGTAACTATCACCAATAAGTACCGAAACATATGCAAGTAAGTAACGCAATCTGTCACTCACAGCGATCCTGAGCAATGCATGTAATCAAGGAACATGCAGCAGTTGTCCAGTTTCAGCAGTGTCTATCTTACGTTCCTAACATACAATTAAGTAATCAAGGAACAAGCAGCAGCAGATGTTTCCATACAAGTCAGTAACAATTACCAATAAGTACCAAAACATATGCAAGTAAGAAATGTAATCTGTCACTCACACCGGTCCTGAGCAATGCAAGTAATCAAGGAACGTTCACCAGCAGTGTCAGTTTCAACAGTTCCTATCTAAGTACCTACATACAATTAGATAATCAAGGAACAGCAGCGGCTCATGTTTCCATTCAAGTTAGTAACAATCACCAATAGTACCGAACCTATGCAGTAAGTAATAGCAATCTGTCACGCACGAAAGCAGCGGTCCCGGAGCAATGCAGTTAGTCAAGAACTGCACATATTTGTCCCGTTTCAGGCCATGGATATACAGTTTCCTCAACAGAATAATTAAGTAATCATGATGGAACAGCAAGCCAGCAGATTTTCCATACAGTTAGAACCACAATCACAATAACGTTTTACCGAAACATATGCCAAGTAATAAGCAATCTGTCACTCACAAGCGTCTGAGCAATGCAGGAGATCAAGGAACATGCAAAGCAGTTGTCCCATAGTCACAGTGTCTATCATACGTTCCTAACATATAAATAAGTAATCAAGGAACAACCACACAGATGTTTTCTCATACAACCAGTCCAATTCACCGAATAAAGTACCAACACCAAACAGATCAAGTAGTAGTCAAGTCACGTCACAAACACAGCCGGTCAGGATCAATGCAAGTAATCAAGGAACTCACCAGCAGTTGTCCAGTTTCAGCAGTGTCATCATACGTTCCTAACATACAAGTAAGTAATCAGGAACAAGCAGGCAGCAATTGTCCATACAAGTCAGTCAACAACAACCAATAAGTACCGAAACATGCAAGTAAGTAATGATTAGCCAATCTGTCACTCACAGCGGTCCTGATGCAATGCAAGTATCAAGGAACTGCACCAGCAGTTGTCCAGTGTCAGCGTGTCTATCATAACG
>JAANYP010005993.1:0-40969 GCA_020465985.1 Centrapalus pauciflorus | reverse complement strand
CTGGTTCACAAAAATCCCATCCTCAAGTTGTTTGACTTGTAATCCGAGGAAAAAGTTCATTTCCCCCATCATACTCATCTCAAACCGAGACTCCATTAGGGCTGAAAAATCCTTACAAAAATTACTGTCAGTAGATCCAAATATAATATCGTCAACATAAATCTGTACTAGCATTATATGTGGGCCTTCCCTTTTAGTGAACAGAGTTGTGTCCCACCACACCTTTATAGAAACCGGCAGAAATAAGGAAATTCGAAAGACTATCATACCATGCTCGAGGTGCTTGTTTTAAACCATAGAGGGCCTTATCTAGCACATAAACATGGTCAGGTTTATGTGCATCAACAAAGCCTTGTGGTTGTTCAACATACACTTCCTCGTTAAGTTCACCGTTTAGAAAGGCAGTCTTGACGTCCATTTGATACACTTTGAAGTCTTTGTGTGCCGCATACGCCAAGAAGATTCTGATTGCTTCGATCCGTGCAACTGGAGCGAAGGTCTCGTCATAATCTATCCCTTCTTGTTGTCGGTAGCCTTTGGCAACAAGTCTTGCTTTGTTCCTTATCACAATGTCGTTTTCATCTCGTTTGTTCTTAAAGATCCACTTTGTTCCGATGACTGTACGGTCTTTTGGCTTGGGAACTAACCGCCATACTCTTAGCTGTTCAAACTGGTTGAGTTCCTCTTGCATTGCAACTATCCAATCCGGATCTGTCAGGGCTTCATCCACACGAGCGGGCTCTATCATACTCAAGAATGATGCGTAGAGACATTCATTAGCAGATGCTCTACGAGTTTGGACTCCTGTTGTTACGTCACCAATGATTTGTTCTGTTGGATGACTGCGGGTCCATTTGATTTCGTGTGGAAGGGGTGCATGGGATGGAACCTCTGTGGTTAATATGGGAATGGATGAGGATTCATGGTCAATGGTTTCAAATGATGGTACCACAGGTTCTGGTTCAATTTCCGAGTGTTCAGGTGAAGGAAGAATCGTTGGTATTACATGTGAGGGTATTATAGGAGTAGATTCAACTGCGGATGTGTCGGTGGATGATGTGGATGGATGAGGATATGTTGATGAAGATGGTGTAAAGGTTAGATTTTCGGGAACCAGTCAAGATTTCTTTTCCATCCATGTTCTTAACACTGCAGTTCTTAGCCCTAAATGTTACTTCTAGTCCTTTATCGCAGAGTTGTCCTATGCTAAAAAGGTTATGAGATAACCCCTCAACATAGTCAACATCCTTGATGACCAAATTATTTAGAACTAAGTCCCCGTATCCTCTTATTTGAGCCTGATGGTTGTTCCCGAATTTCACAGTTCCGCAATACTGTTCAACAACGTTGGACAGCAATTCTCTTCTTCCTGTCATGTGCTTGGAGCAACCCGAATCCATATACCAAATGGACTTGGCCTGAAAAACACATAAATTCATTTAATGAAAAACTATATGCATTCAAACACATCCATTTTTAATTCACAATCAAACCGTGTTCTGAACCGAGATGTTCAGAAAACATGATGAGTTAAGACCGGGTCCTGGGCTGTGTGCACAGAAGCCAAACGTGTCGGTTTAAGCACAACCGACAAGCAAAAGAACGGGTCCTAGTCTAAGGTAACTAGAAGCCATTTCTTTGAAGCACGGGTCTTGATCAGAAGTAACCAAGAACCATCTGCATTAAGATCACACAACCTTGGGTACCCACCTCAATATGGGTCCCTTTTTGTTAGGATTTCCAGATTTATATGGCACGTGTACAGATTTAGAAACCCAACTAGCATTTGTGTGTGGTCCAGATGCACAACCCTTTGGAATCCATTGAAGATTGGATTTATTGGGTTTTGGAACCTTAGGCGCTGAAATTGCCTTCGGTTTTTGTCTTGTTGAGACCTTCTTGACCGTTGCTTTGGTTTTGGGCCTTGGCAACGGACATGTCTCAACTTTGTTTGTGGTCGATGATGCACTATTTTTAGTTTTCTTTTTCCGAATACGTTTAACAGGATAAGGCACAAAAGCATTCATTTCAGAAACCTGTCGTTTATATTTAGTTGGACATAGATTAAACAAATCCTTGAAAGAGTACTTTAACGGAATAGTAGAATTCGGTACATCATTACAAACATTGTCACACGCTTTGTTACACAAATTGTCTTTAGAGATTACAGACATCCTATCTCTAGTAACAAATTCACTTGGCATTAAAGCCTTCTTCACAAAAAAAACTTGTAAAATCCTGCATGGTGGTTTTTGGGACTCTCCTTATATGATCTGTAGGAACAAAACGATTAGAGTCAGTAAGCATGGAAGATTTAGACTTGACAGACTTTTCTTTTTGGAGGTGAGTGGGTTTCTTAAAAGACTTGGATTTTATCTGAGTCTTTTTAGAAACCTCATTCTTGAAAGCATTTGAGCACTCACCTTTGACAAAGATAGAAGAAGTTTCAGCTGTAGCCTTACCTTTATCTGATGACATACATGGAATTTTTAAAGAATGAGAAAGTGTTTGTTGTTTTGAAAGATCTTTCAATCGTTGTGAAACTATTTCAAAATTTTCTCTGTAGACAGTGACTTCCACAGTTTGTTGAAAAGATTGATTTATCAATTCTTCTTCTCTCTTAAGAAGAGCATCTTGAAGATCAAGTGCTTTCTCTTGAGACGACTTCAATTCCTTTTCTAAAACAATGATTTGCTGTTGAAGAACTTTTGCAGGAATATAAAGTTGAGGATTTGATTTTTCAGTTTCAGTGTTCAATTCAGTTTCTGAATAAGTTGACGAGAGATCTTCCTCTAAAGTGGGTACTCGAGAAGAATAACTCTCGTTAAGTTCTTCATAATGAAAAGAAATTCCTTTATCTTTACGCGCAACACGTTTCTCATTTTCTTGGTTTAAAACTTCTTTTGATGACTCAAAAAAGAAAGATTTAATACCGGCTCCCATATAATTCATGTCATAAAATACAGGTAAGACATTTTGTGCTTTTTCCAAATATTTAGGATTTTTAAAACCAATTCACTGTTTAGAATGGTAAAACCTAGTTTCTTTGGGCTGATTTAAATGGATAGTTTGTTCTGTTTGACCCCTTTTCAAAAATGCATCGTCAAGGGTCTTTATTCTTGCGTACAAACTTATCCTTTCTTCTTCAATCATTTTGTATTTTTCTAAACTGTCTATATTTTCCATATTTACCACATCTAATTGTTTTGTAAGAACAGAAATTTCTTCTTTTAAAGAGAGTTTTTCTTTTTGAAAGCGTTTCCATGCAAGATTCAAGGTATATATTCCTATCCTGAACATCTACTTTTTCTATCAACATCTGTTTTATAACATTATGATTAGTTAACCATTTTGCATGATATAATTCAGATGATTCTTTCAAAATATGAGCTTGATGTTCAGCCTGTACACACTTTGCAGTTTCAGCTTTTAATCTATCTTGTAGATCAAGTATTTGTGTGTGTAGTGTACATTCATTATCTACAAATAATTTATTTACATGTGCAGGAATGTAATAGGAATATACCTCACTGGACTCTGAACCGGATGTGGAGCATTCGGGATCGTCGGTTGTAGTCATCAGACATGCTGGTGGATGTTTCATTGTCTCCCCCTCAGCAGCAGTGTCTGAAATTGCAGCAGTGACATCAGTACAAATCTCCAACCCCTGACGATCAACCATATAGCAATTTTTGCCCTTTTCATCCTCGTCTTCAGAATCTTCAGCATCCCAGTAGTCCTCCTGGGCGACGAGGGCCAACGCATCCGATTTCTTCTTTGCAGCCTCGAGCTTTCTTTCGTAATACGCAACGTCTCTCTCAAAATTGTTCTTGCATTCCCTAGCAAAGTGGCCCGGTTTGCCACATTTGTAGCAGAGACGTTCATCAGTGGCCTTTGGCTCGTCTGCTCTTGGCTTCTCCTCTCTTCTTTCCGCCGGCCTTTTGTCGGCCCGGCGGTGCTCATGGCTATCATCACGCCTTCTGTCCCGGCGGTCATCCCGACGATCATCCCTTCGATCGTCCCGCCTGTCATCTCTCCTGTCATCTCTCCTGTCATCTCGCCTTTCGTCACGCCTTTCATAACGGCGATCATCGCGATAGTCGCGTCTGTCATCATACCGGCGATCATCCCTGTCATCCCTGCGGTAGTCATCTCTGCGATAGTCATCGCGGCGGTCATCCCTCCTGTCATCTGAGTACCTCCGAGGACCAGTGTCATATCGGAGTTGGTTGTTGGTCTTGTTGGAGAACCGTCGTTGTTGGAGACGGTTGGTCCACAAGGCAATCTGTTCTTTGATCGTGGCTTCCTCCTCATCATAGACCTCACGCGGAGGGGAAGCATACCTGTACTGAGATGATGAAGAACCAGGAGCAAAAGATGGTGTTGGAATCTGCGTGTTGGTGATCAAGGCTAGGGAATCATTTGGTTTCAACCCTGTGTTGGCTGATAGCAGTAGAGAGGCCAATTGATTTGCCATCAGCTTCTGTTGATCCACATCCCCTTGATATTTCTTAAGCTCCTTAAAGACGACATTTATGGATACCTCAGGAATGTTCAGAACTCTTTTTGTTGCCCTACATGCAAGCTGCCACTCGGGGGCTAAGGCGGCAAAGAATTGGATGTTTATGTCATCCCGATCCTTCTTGATGTGCAGTTTACTCAATTCGTTAAGGACTGCACAAAACCTGGTAAACGTGGATTGCAGAGATTCCCCGTCTTTGGCGCGGAATTCTGAAAACTTTGTCTTCGCCTCTTCAATTTTGGCACGATCATCAAGATCTGCCCCCAGCATTTGGATTTCCAGCTCGTCCCACATTTCTTTTGCAGACATTTTACTGTCTACACCTACCAAAATATCAGTGGGGAGGGCTTGATAAATCAGATATTCTGCCCTCTTATCAGCGTGCTGGCGATCCCTCTCGGCTTCATTTGCCGGCTCTCTTTCAACTTTTGAGGCTAGGACAGGAGGATCAGCCTCGGGTCTGGCAGCAATCTCTCTATAGTAGATGACGGGTCCTTCGGATATTGATTGAAGCATCAGATTCCCGAGAGGTTGCATTCCAACGAATTTCAGGAACCGGGCTTTCCATTGTTCGTACTCATCAGGATAGAGAACAGGTGGTCTGTTCTCAGATCCGAGTACAAGAGCTTCACGAGACATTATGAGTATTGGTGCTGATTAAGAATATGGAGATCTTAGAGGTGGAAACTGAACACGGATGGGATGGACTGAAATCAGAATGATCTGAATTCGGATGAACAGTGATTCGGGTGGAGGAACCGAATTCGGATGGATCGAATTTGGATGAAGTGATTTCGGATGAATAGTGGGTCGGATGGGTTGATTTTGGATGACTAGACTTCGGATGGGTCAATTTCGGATGAATAGTAATCCGGATGAAGGTCCTAATTCGGATGAGTGTCCTAATTCGGATGAACAGTTGTACTTGGGGGAATCAAAGTCGGATGACCTAAGTTCGGATGGACCAATGGACCGAATTCGGATGAACCGAATTCGGATGAACAGTGAAGTGGCCGAAATATGATGGTTCCGAAATAGGGACAGAGGACCGAATTCGGATGGTCCGAAATGGTGAGGTCCGAATTTGAAAAAATTTTTAGAACAAGTCCCAATTAGTGAAAAATGGAAAGCCTTTCCTGAACTTCGGATGGTCCGAAATTCGGATGTGACCGAATTATGGTTCGAAATTGGCTTATGGGGGTCCGAAATGCACCTAAGTGTGGTCCGAATTAGGATGAGTGTGAGGTCCGAATTTGGTGCCTATGTGGTCCGAAATGCTACAGTATGTAATCCGAAATACAGCAGGTTTTTACGTTTTTCTAAGGCAGAAAAGACAGAATTCGATTTTTATCGGTTTTAATGCCTAAAAACAGTTCTAAATGATTTATAAACTATTTTAAACACTTTTGGTGATTTAAAACAACCTAGAAAACACTTAAAACTAGCATGAACACATGAAAAACCCACTTAAAAAACCCATATTTTCAAGCTTCAAAATGGTCGATTCTTGATGATTTTAACAAAGATATGGAAGTAAATGAGTTTAAAATCAGTATATAATGATAATGTGATGTTTATAGAACCATTATAACACAAGAAACTCGAAAAACCATGGAAAATGAAGATCTAACCGGTTGGATATTGAAGAACTCGAAGAACATGAACAACCCAGCAGAACCCGTAAGTAATCAGTTGAAATCCACCCCTCTGATAACCCACAGGTCACTAGATCGAAACTAGTCTCTGATACCAATTGTAAATATGAAATCCCGAATGTATTCAGCACCTTAACGTTTTTCTCATCAAACACATGAAGAAACCATGCTCAATAAATGTGTTTAATAAAGAAGAAGACAAGATGAATGTTTGAAGACTCTTGATGGAACAGTGGCGGCTGTAATGAATATTCAAATTGAAGGTCAATCATGTGTTTTTTCATAAAGTAACCCTAGGAGCCTTTTTATAGGCTCCTTTAATTAAGTTACAAGCTTTGGCAACAATGGCCCCTACACTTTTACATAGACATGAAATACATAGAAATAAATACAAGACAAATTACAATGAAAATAAATATTACAAAATAACTCCTAGGATCGAAATAATTAATCTAACATGTATTCTTGTGGATATGTTAGATTATGTTTTCTTGCTGCTATATCTGTTGTTAGAAAGACAATATAACAACAAAAAAATTCAATGGTGTGGTGTAGTTAGAGATTCAAACAAAATCAGCAGCAACATATTAAAGGTGTGCAATGTAATTATGTACAATTCAGTTGTAGAGAAATTTGAATTTTTGTGGTTTAGATAATTAGATGAAAAGGATTTGAGATTGAGTTTGTTTTATTTGAATAGAAATTGGGAAATTTGAATGTTTTGAGTTGATTGATTTCATAAACTGAAACATCATAAAGAAGCAACTGCAACTTTTTAAAATTGTTTTATATAACTGCAATTTTTATACATAGGTATTATATGTTATTTGACGTTATAGAATTATTTTTGTTATTTTAAACTAATTATTAAAATTTTTGGATGATTTTTCGACTTAACTTTTTTACTGTTTTAGCAAAAACCGTACCGATCTGCTCGCTGCTAGTCGTTTAAAGGTTAGAGTTCGGCTAATTAAATTTAATTCAAACGTGTTTATATGTTATTTAGACTTATAATGGAGAGTTACTATGAGATATTGTGGACTTGATTGGCTCTTTTGATTTATATTGGGTTTTTACTGATTAGTGAAAACCGTACCGATCTGCTCGTTGTTGGCCATAAAAAGGTTAGAGTTCGGCTAATTAAATTTAATTCAAACATGTTTATATGTTATTTAGACTTAGAATGGAGAGTTACTATGAGATATTATGGACTTGATTGGTTCTTTTGATTTATGTTGGGTTTACTGATTGTGTCTAGCAAAAAACAATGAAGATTTGTTTGCTGTTGTTAATTTAGCAATTGGATTTTTCTGGAATTTTGACATGGTGATTTTTCTGTTGCCAAAACAACAAAATGATGTGGACTGACGACATAGGTTTCTAACAATGTTAAAAGCAAAATGATGTGGATTGACATAGGTTTCTAACATAATTAGTTGATTTCTTTTGCAGACATTCGATTATTCTGCTTTGATGTCTCTCATTTGCAAAACACGGCATCATAATCAATAAATAAGAAGGTTTCAGGTTTTTTTTCTTTTTATTTTTGTAATTTTGTTTCAGTACTCATTCTTGTTAATTGATTGTTTACTTTGGAGAGTGATGATGAAGAAAACCTCTCAGGTCAAGAACTATTTAAATGCTGGATTTTTATGCGACCCCTATGTGAGATTGTGTATGTTTTAAAACAGAAAACAGAAACATAAATTATAGTTGTCAGAAAAATATACATAAAATAAAATTAATATTCAATCTCTGGGAATGGTTTTCTAATATAAAAGTCAGTAACATTCTTGGTTTAAATATACATATCTAGGTTACATGTTTCTTTATTATAATCGAAAGTTTTGATTTTTAATTACTTAATTGAGAGAGGGTCTTTGTGTTTCTGTTGAAGTTTAGGAATTATATTTTTGGGCTTTTGATGGGTGGATTTGATGTGCATGTGAATGTATGAAGTATTTTTACATGATTATTTTGTATTATTAACTTATAAAAATTCATGAAATGGAATAATATACATTTTTAATACTATTTTATATATTCACATGTAAAAAAATATAAAAGATTTTATCATTTAAAACAGTACTTAAGCATCCTATGAAATTTGATAGTTTTAAAATTATATTACAAGAATCATTACTCTTATATTGTATAATTTCTGTCATTTTTTATTTGTTTCATGTGCTTGTTTCTAGATCTGTTTTGAGATAAAGTATAATAGCATTTTGTTGGGCATTTGATGTCCACATAAAAACAGAAACATAAAGCAGAATTGTATAAACAATATGAAGCAGACAATTAAGAGAGTGTGTATATATGTGTGTTTTTCATAAAATCATAAACATGTTTTGTGAGCATACATTCATCATCGTACTTGAGAGTCTAAGTGTTTGGTGTGTGTATGCATGCGTGATAATGATCAGTAGCAGCTTTTTAAGAGAGTGTGTGTCCAGTAAGTACCCCGAGAGGTTATGATATGATGCTAACCCGGGTTTAGGAAGCGCTGGTGATAGGGGTCGTGGTTGAGTAACGGAAAGAAGATCAAAAGCTGCAATAATAAAAGTTAAGGCTTACTTTTTTTTGTTTTGCAGTTTAAAATCTTCAAATATGTAATTTAGGACACGTTTATCTCAATATGATATATTTAATAAATAATATAAATAATATAGTAGTTTGTTGGGCATTAAATTCGTCCACATAAAAACAGAAACATAAAACAGAATTATATAAACAATATGAAGCACTCAATTAAGAGTGTGTGTATTTGATGTCCACGTAAAAACAGAAACATAGATTTACTTGTCCACATAAAAACAGAAACATAAAGAAGAATTTGAGATAAAGTATAGTAGCATTCAGATATGTACCATGCTAATATTGGAAGTTTTATTATTATATATGAAGTTTTATTTATTTATTTTAAGCATATGGAAGAGGTCAAAGACCACTGGTGGTATGCTGATTTACATTTGCATTGATATGTTATGAAGTTGTAGACATTACAATAATTAAAAAAACAAATTGTTCCATAGTTGAACGATTGAGTCCTTGAGTATGTGTGTGTCTGTGATTAATTAATAGCAGTAGCAAAACATGTGTGTTTGTTAAACATCAGCCATAAAACAGAGTGAATATTGTGTCTGTATGATGAGTGTGTCTTGTTAATTTGAAGCAGCAGAATTAAGAAGCCTATATACGAGGCTGTTGTGTGTTTGGTAAATTGCAGAAACAACATCAATAGTCATAACAGAATATATGTATACTAACAGGTGTGTGTTTGTGTGACAACAACAACATGTGCGTGTTACGAAAACATAAACCAACAGCATTAAAACAAGTGTGTGTATTTGTGACGTTCAACAAAAGTGTAATTTTTGGCCTTTTTTTTTGCTCTTTTCTAAACACAGGAGCATCGGAATTCAGAGTAGTCCATCATGAGGATTTGAACAAGAAGATTCTTATCATTTTTGTGGATCTACAGGCTAAAATTCTCAAAATCGTCCAACAATACCAAAGCCCAACAAAGCCAAGGTATCTTTTATCTTTTACAGTGACTTATGAGTGTGTTTGCAAGTGTGTATTGAAAGTGATTGCTTGATATCCAATCATCACAATAAAATAATAATCACTTATTGTAGAAAAAATTTAGAAATTTAAAGTGGCTTATGAGGCTATAGTTGAATGATTGAGTCCCTGAGTATGTGTGTGTCTGTGATTAATTAATAGCAGTAGCTTATGTGACCCCTATGTGAGATTGTGTATGTTTTATTTGAATGATAATTTTGTTCGGGTTTTAATTTATTTTATTGTTGAAGTGATTAACTTTAGGCTTGGTCATTGGCTTGCTTAAAATCAGCAAATAAATTAAATATTGAAGTTTAGCATGCCTTGCTTTGAAGAAAACTTGAACGGCCAATTAGGGTTTCTGTGTTTTCAATTTTATTAGGTTTTAAGGTTTCTTTAATTAGGTTTATAAAGGCTTAAAATCTGGGTTTTGGCTTGATTAGCTAATAAACTTACAATGGTCAAACTGATTACTTCTTGGTTTGTTTGAACACTGCAATAGTCGTTCAATATATGTATATGTGTGTGTGTGTGTGTGTGTGTGTGTGTGTGTGTGTGTATAACGAAATTCTATATAGAACTATTGTTTTAGCTACAAGTAATATCAAATAACCAAGTATTAAAGAAGAAAACATCAAACACAGTTGATACAAGCAAACATTAGATCTAATTTAATAAAAAACAATTGTCAACAAAATTGTGCTTTTTAAAACACCAGCAACTGCTGAAGAACTTATAGAAGAAAAAGAAGCAACTGCTACTAAATCAATTGATAATAAAACTGCTACTAAATCATAAGAAAATAATTATAGCTTGGTAGTCTTAAAAAGCACAACACTCGACAAACTTGAATACAAACGTTTTCTTTTTAATATGAAAGACAAACTAATAAAATGATTATGATGAAACTTGAAAGTTAAAAATTTGGATATTATATTTGCAGAAATGAGGATAGGATATTAAAATTCTTGATAGTGTGTTTTTAGTTTTAGAATCCAAATTTATAGTTGAGTTAACTGGTTTATTTTCTGTTGTTTGTTGATTTTTTAAAAAGGGATCTGGTGGTTCAAATGTAGTAAGTATTTATTTTATGTCATTCTTGGATGATGTTTTGTAATTTTAATTGACAGCTTAGGTTTGGTGATTTCTTCATTAGATGTCGTATCCATTAAAGAGTGTTTGATGTCTCTGTCTAAAAAACAGTAATAATAATGATGGTTAAGATGTTCTTGCATGAAACTTTTTATTTAAGATGGTTAAGATGTTCTTGCATGAAAAGAAAATACATAAAACTACTTGTTTATTTAGAATTCTTGTTCGATTGAGTTTCTGAGATAGATTTATTTTGGATTTTTTTGATTAGATCTCTAGTGGGGCATTTTTAAGATTGCTTTTCTTTTTGTTAAGTCGAAATTTTATGGGCCTCCCAAATATCAGATTACAAGCTTTTAAAACATTTTTCATAGCTACAATCAAACAAATGAGCAGCACCTAGGTTTTACTATTCAATTTTTATTAAATTTACAGCTTTACTATTCAATTTTTATTAAATTTACAGCTGATGTGACCTGTTTTGCGCTTCATCTTGCTGCTTATGTGGTTAGTTTGGTGTTTAGTAATTTTTAAACTTTGATTTTCTGAGAATGAATTATCTTTTGTTAATGTGTTCTTCAAGACATCTTCATGAAATCTCACTACTGATACACACGAACAGCATACAACTTTGGTTTCGACTTTCATTCTGTAGGTTTGCTTTGAGTTGTTTTATTTTTGTAGATCCCTCAGGTAGAGTATTTTTGGGCATTCTGCGTTTATATGGCCAAGAGGTTTGCTTTGAGTTGTTTTAACCATGCTCGTTTATATATTTTTAAAGGTTTTGAATTTGTGATTAATTCCATTTTTCCAGTTGCATTAATTTCAGCATCATTCTCTTATTGTACTTCGCTTTTTTGCATATATTAGAAAAGAGAATGTTGATCGATTTTTTTTTAAATGGCTGCACATGGCAGTGGCATTCTTTTTGTGAGGTAACATCATTACATTTTTTTTGTTGCGAGGTACCATCATTTATGGCTCTAAAGAAGCAAGAGTTGTGATTACCTGAAAGAGAAGACTAGGAGAAGGGAATCAAAAGAGCAGATTGAACTATCCAACTACTGCAGAAGAAATGAAAATATTTTAAGCTGCAAGAACAACATAGCAAGATAGCAGATTGAAGGGGTCATGATGAAATTTACCTTGATTTAGAAGCAGCAAGATGACAGCAGAACAAGCAGAAACACGACAACAGTGAGCAGTCTGCACATAAGGAATCTGTCCGTTATCGAAGGTATAATTATATTTGGAATATGGTTGCTAATGGAGTTGTAAATCCCTTAATTTTGTGTATGCCTGCAACCACAGGGTTTCATTTATCTTAAAGTTTACTTTAGTAATCCGTTAATAATCTTGCGATTGTTTTTTACATTAAAGTTTAGTAGGCTGTTTTTATGTGTATCTAAAATGTCAAATGGTCCTTGTCCAGTATTCAGGTTATTTCGATTTCAAAATGCCATAACTAAATGTCAAAATGGCAAGCTTAAAGGCTTTTTTTTGTAGTTGATTCACTTCACTTATACTTTACATTTGTTGGCTCCATTTTCATAGATGAGGTGAAGTAGATTTTTATTTTGCAGTTCACTTGACAATATTTTATTTATTTAAAAGTCCACTCTTTATTTCTACATGTTTGTTATGGGATTTATGGGCTTCATTTTTTCATTTTGTTCACATTGGCAGGTTTATTTCTTCCCAGAATGACACAGGTAAAGCAAGATAGCAGATACCTGAGAGAATACCAGAAGAAGCAGCAACACCACAGCAACAAAATGACAGCAAAAGCAGCAATACAATAGCAGCAAAAAGACAGCAGAGGCAGCAACACAGTAGCAGCAAAAAGACAGCAGAATCAGCAACACAGGAGCAGCAAAAAGACAGCAGACGACAACACTTTTTTTTTGCAAAGAGAATATTTTTTAGGCAAAACGACAGATTTAGAAGCAGAAAGATTGCCACATTTTATAACAGCAACAACAGCAAGAGATTGGAACTTATTGGAGGATAGGAAAAGATGGTTTGGGGAAGGGGAAGTGATGATTTGGGTCAGACTGCAGCAGCAGCAGAGTGTAGCAATGTAGCAGCTTTCACTTTTTGTTAATTAATTTTAATTTCTGATTTTTTGTAATTTTTGTTGCATTAATGAGTTGTGCATCATGCATTAGACACTTGCATGTCTTAAAATTCAAGATTGTGCTATTCTTGATATTGTGCATTACAATTAGTAAAAAGCAAAATGCTTTATTAGTAGTATAGATAACTAAATTGAGAAAATCACATAAGAGTATTTACCGATATGGTAGATAAAAAATTTATGACACCCTCTATCATGGATTCAGTAAGTTATAATTTCCACCTTAATTAAGAGTTGTTAGAACTTTTGCTTGTTGCACATACATGATATCAGACTTGTTCGAATATGATTCGATCTCTATAGTATCTCGGTCATTCCATTTCTATTGTAGTCATTTTGCTTATTCGATACTTTGTCTGATTCATCATCATGGGCCCATAAGCTGCAGATAGTCAAGAATGTGTTTTCGTGTCAGTGATTGTTCACGCACTTGGTGCAAGTCTGTCTGGTCTATGTGGTCTTACTAGAGTCTTTCCAGTTGCGCGCTACACGCGAGAGTCTCTATTCACTGTTTCTGTGATCACAGCCTTGGGTGGTGGTATTCGTTTCTTCTTGGTATCTGCATGTTGTGCAGTTAAAGAATCTGACAAACTCAAAGTAATACCTAATCTGTAAAAAAGTGTAACGTGAATCAAGAAGAAAAATGGGGCATAATAGGTCAAGGATGCAAAAATAAAAAGAACAACACAAGAATTAAAACGATATAATCTAACATGATGTAAACAAGTTAACGAGCAGTACTGTGAGTCTGATGGTAACCGATGATGTATGATTGATTTGTAGCTAATACACTATCATAACTCATTTGCGAGTAATGACAGACCCGATGCACTGATTAAAGATAGTAGCTTGAAGAAAAAAAAAGGATGACCTTTTAATATTTTATAAAGATTTAAATATTTTAAATTCTTGATGTTTAGTCAATATTTAAAATGAAATAGTATTAAAGTTTGAAATTATAAATACAAACAATTATGAGATACCGATTTTATATAATTTTATTAGTTTTATGTTTGATGATATATATTACAAATAAGAAACAACATAGTTTATAATCTCATTCACCACATAGCAGTGTGCGGATATTTAAAAAAAAATATTGCTAAGGTCGAACGAAACTTGCTTGATTTAATGAGGTCTTTATACAATATCAAATAAATATATTGAACTTGTTGTGAGAAATAAAACGAGATATCAGCTCTTCACTAACCATACGAGCTTGGGACGCGTGTTACCTTTATCACGAAGTTTCTACCACAGACAGCTGGCCAGAGCGAGCGTACGATATAGACTCTTGAGGATATGCTACGAGCCTGCGTGTTAGAGTTCGGTGGGAACTGGGATGCCCATTTTCCGTTGATCGAGTTTTCTTATAATAACTCGTTTCATTCTTCTATCGACATGGCACCATTCGAGGCATTGTATGGTCGTAGGTGTCGTACACCCACATGTTGGCGAGAGGTGGGTGAGAGACCTATTGGCGGACCCGACTATTGCAGATTGCACATGATAAGATTCAGATTATTCGCGAACGGTTGAGGGCTGATCAGGTTCGACAGAAGATGTATTCAGATAAGCAGCATCGACCAGTGGAGCTTGAGGTTGGTAGTTTCGTAATGTTGAAGGTGTCGCCCTGGAAGGGTATTATGAGGTTCGGCAAGAGGGGCAAGCTTAGTCCTAGATTTATTGGACCTTATCGGATTTCAGAGCATATTGGTGCACATGCATATCGATTAGATTTGCCACTAAAGCTGGCTGGTGTGCACGATGTCTTCCATGTCAGCTATTTGCGAAAATGTCTGGAGAATGCCAAGGATATGGTGCCAACTCAGGGTGTACAAATTGATCAGCGACTCAGATACGTCGAGGAGCCCGAGTAGATAGTTGATGAGAAGATCAGCAAGTTGAAGAATCGACAGAAAGAGATGATCTTAGTGAGATGGTGGCACCACCGTGGACCGAATCATACGTGGGAGCCGAAGACGGAGATGATGACAAAGTACTCGACTTGTTCAAATCTACGTGATCTCGAGGACGAGATCAATCCAACTAGTAGGAGATTGTAGTATCGGCTAATTTTGAGGTAATTAATTAAATTTTGGCCGTTTAATTTAATTAATAATTCGAGAAATAGGATTTAAATCATCATCGTATTCTTGATTTATATATATCTTCCTTATTCTAAAAAGAACTTAGGCTTTCATTTAAAGCACACACCTGGATTAAACAGCCCACAACTATGCCAATTATTTGTATTTTTTAATATTATATATATATATATATATATATATATATATATATATATATATATATATATATATATATATATATATATGTATATATAAAAGTACATTATACCTTTATGTTATTATTATGGAGTATATAATTGGTTTTGGGTTTGAGTGTTTGACTGACTCACCAAAGCCTCTCAGAGAATTATTTATTTATATTTATATTCAAATAACTATGTCATTGGGTTTTCTTTTGTCTTTTAGGTTAATAGAAATATATATATATATACACATATACAAATATAGAGGAGGGCGACGCTCACATCTATGAAATCCACGGCTTCACGTCTCCACACTGTATGCCACACAGTAATCGGCGATTGAACGTTGGGACAACTCTTTCACGCTCCGGCCTCCTACCCCTCAACAGTGATCGATGTAGTTACAAGTCATCGGTGATTGGGATGTGTCTTTCACGCCCCGGCCTCCTGTGTGCACTCTGTCAACAACCTCAACGGTGTGTTTTTTTATTTGTATTGCCATGCCTGTTGATTTCACACGCAACCATATCTGTTGATTTCACACCATGCCCTTCCGTCTTGAACTTTGCGGTGTATGGTTCATCACTGATTTATATGTATGTATGTATACACACAGACACACACACACACACACACACACATATATATATATAATACATGTTCTTCTAAACGCATGTCACGAGAGCACACACTGATTCTTCAAAATCAGACATCCTTTGATTTTGGAATTCAAAGTATTTCTTGTTAGGTTAAAAAAAATATATTTCCTGTCTCAATTAATGTTTGATTGTTACTTTGATTGATTATTAATGTTTTGCTGCTCGTTTTCTATGAGTTTTCAAAATTTCATGTTGTAGCAGACGATCTTACTGTGTTGAGCTTGCATTGTGAACATCTCTCAGGTTGGTTTACATTTTTTTCCTTTTCTTTCCTATTTCTACTCTCCTAAGAATACAAATTTTCTCATATTGAGAAACTTCCTACATACTTGGCCGAATAAACAGTCTGCTTGTTGCTTTGTTTGTATAAACAATGACCTTATTAGTCTATGAATCTGTTACACGTATAACTTTGTGCATATAGAGAATATTGTTATGCACATCATATGTGCAAACAAACAATCCTTTTTCTGCACATGTACCTGGCACCAAATCATTACACCAGCTAGGAATCCAAGTGTGTGATGTATTTTATTCTCTAACTTGTTCTTGGGGTCTAATTATAACCTACGGTTTCTGGGAACAAATGAGCACAAAATTGATCTTCAAAACAACAAAATTAGACAAGGTTTAATACCACAAACATGAAACTGAAAGCATGCATGTAATTCTTGAGTGTTTAGTTGATCATATATTAGCAATTTCAGACCTTAATTCCAATTTTGAAATCAAATATCAGAAACTTAAATGAATGAAATATGCTGCTGTCCAAATTGTTTCTTTCTGTTTTAACCGAAAGGTTGAAGGCCAAGAAGGCCATTTGGCCTTTGGCCATGGAATTGATATATATGTGTGAGTTTGTTCATCATTTGGAACATCAAACACCCTCAAATTCATTGTGTTTTGCTGCTAAAAATGAAAGAAAAACATAAAATGAAAGTGCAGTGTAGTGTAGTGTGTGTGTGTTTGTAAGCATGAAAGAAGATATGAGATTCACCATTTGGTGTAAATATCAAATGTTTGTGGCGTAATACAGCAGCAGCCTCCTTCTTTCAATTCATGTGTTAAGTGTAGTATATATTGCAAGAAGATCCGAGACTCATGATTAATGAAAGTCTCGGATGTATGTATGTATGATAACACCAAACAGCCACCAATTTCTATTCCTTTTATGCATATGAGATAAGTCTATTTTGTTGTTAAAAGAATCGAGACTCACACCTATGTAAGTCACGGATGTGTTTACCAACTAAGAAGTTTTATTTTATTACTTCGAGGTTTATGTTGCAGATTTTAGTAAAAGCGTTGCGTTATTAGAATGAGGCGTCTCACATGTTCATCATTTATTATCGTTCATCATCTATTGATGCATCGAGTTGTCGCTGTTATGCATCGTTCATCATGTTCATCATCGGTTGCCATGCATCATCGTTCATCTTCGTGTTCATCCGGATTTAGAACTAAACATCATCATGTTCATTCGAATTTGAACATTCCGGCCATGCATCAACTTTAATTCTAAATATGAATCTACATCCGGGTTCGAAACAATACATCATCATGTTCATTTTCGTGTTCATCACCGGTTTAATACGAGGAGAGAGAGAGAGAGAAAGAGAGAGAGAGAGAGAGAGAGAGAGAGAGAGAGAGAGAGAGAGAGATGGTGGTGGTGGTGGTGGTCTCCATTAGACCTAGAGAAAGGGAGAGATGGGAGGAGATAGAGATAGAGAAATGAGAGAAAAATGAGAAGATAAATATGGAATTTGTTTAATGTGATGATTTAGTTACCTAATTTAAATCCTCTAATTATCTTTTAACCATTTCAAAAAATTAATTAAATTATTTCCTAAACGCCCTTAATGCACCCTTGAAGGATTATAAGATGCACAAAAGTTCTTAGAGGTTCGTAGATGCATAAAAGTTCTCAATTGAACCCCAATACACACACACACACACACACACACACACACAACACATACATATATATTACGATGACATTTAAATATATATTAAACTTTCACCGATATATATACACACACACACACACGAATGGTTAACTTTATTTATCGGTATTAACATTAACTTTGTTTATTGCTTTTGATGGTAACATTTATTGTTGGTTTTGATATTAACGTTATTTTGTTGTTTTGATTTTAACTTCATTTATTTGTTTTGATATTAAATTTATTTATTAGTTTTGATTTTGTTTTTTATATTAGAATTGTGTGATAAATTCTAAAATCGGTTTCTAACTGGTACGATACTGAAAATACCGGTATCGGAATTCTATAATCGATTCGATATTCAGTACTATAATTATGTTTGAAAAAATTCAGTACCACCCGGTTCGGTACCAGTACACGACCGACCCCACCCCTAGCATAGAGGACATGATAATCTACATAGAATACGTTAACCAATTCATTTGTTTAAACTGTGTTTTTGGTGTATTTCTTCATAGAATACATGACACTATACATAAGATACATGATAATCTACATATAATAGTTTACCGGTTAATTTGTTAAAAGTTGTGTTTTTTGCGTATATCTACATTTAGAGTTTAGATTCAGATATATATTAGATAAAAATTAACAAATGTCAAATAGATAGTGATGGTAATTAACATTATTAGATAACGTCAAATAGACAGAATTAATTATTTATTGATGTTTATAGATATTAGAATTAATAAATTGTATTTATCTTTTTTTTACTTTATTTTAAAAATGATAAAATGTATTTATCTTTTTAGGTGGAACGTGGTGACACCATGTGGCGTTTTGTGTTCTCCTTTAGTATATATATATAGATAGATAGATCTTTATGTATAAAATGTGTTAAATTTTTAGCAGCATAATAATTTTCTATACTAAAAAACATTTTTTTTTATAAAAAACTTTTGTAACAAGTTATATGGTGTCCGCGCGTTGCGACGGATGTATAGCTATGTATTTTTCGTACTTTAACAGATACAGTTTAACTAATTAGCTCATACTTTATTTATAGGTTGGTGAAAAAACTAATCACCAACCAAATTATATATATATATATATATATATATATATATATATATATATATATATATATATATATATATATATATATATATATATATATATACACACACACACACACACACATAAACACATGACATTAGCTACAAAACACACATTTATCATCTATATAGTTATTATAATATACAAAACATTACAAACCCCATCACTAAATAGTAATGTTATATTAAACTGAATATAAAACATTATGTTAAACTAAATATAATAACGTTATTAATATAAAAATTATTTAATAAACTAAACATTACAAACTAACTAGAATTAAGAGTAAAGGACATTTTTGGTCCTTCTGGTTTGATGGTTTACCCGGATTCAGACCCTTAACCATAATAAGGTCAAATTTCATCCCTATTTTGCTAATTTTGTGCCCTTTTAGTCCCTCGTCCGTTAAACTTAACGACACAACCGTTAAATTTGTAAGAATGACATTTTTACCCTTTTCATTGAGACACTTTTAGTCCCTATGGTTTTATTATTTACCCATTTATAGTCCAACATTTATTTTATTTTATTTTATCTTTATAATTATATTATTTATAGATATACTTAATTTATTATAAACACACTTATTTTATTTATAAATATACTTATATTTTAATATTTTATTTACATTTACTATTGTTCGTATTTTATTTAAAATTTAACTTTTATTTTAATTAAAATTATATATTTTCTTTACTAATTTATTTAAAGTTCATCTTCTTTATTAATTTTAATTTTTATAATATTATTGTTGACATTTATATATGTAATTTTGTTAGTTGTGTTTAAGTAAATATAATATCGTCGATATTTTTCCTCTCAAAGTCACTATTTCTTCAAATATCTTCCAACCTAATCAAGTATCGACACATAAATTATATACATATGTGAATATACTTGAAGAAATAATGACATTGGAAGATACTTGAAAATATTACACACACACACACACACACACACACACACATATATATATATATATATATATATATATATATATATATATATATATATATATATATATATATATATATATATATATATATATATATATATATAGCCAGGTTCAAAAAAGTACCTCTCGAAATCAAGTGCACCTGAAGGTTCCAACCTTAAAAAAAAAATTTAAATTTTTTTCTCATAATCATGTTTAAATTAATGATATACACATGATATATGAATTTCACATACGTTCACACTTTCTGTGTCCTTAAAAATTATGTGAATGCTCAATGCATATTTATGTGAATGGTCATCCATGTGAATGGTCATTTCACACCATGTGAATGGTGTCTTTTTTTTTACCATTCACAAGATTTATGATGTTGCTCCTTTTGAAAAAAAAGTCTTATAATGTTGTCTTATACATGTCTATTCAAAAAAATATATGTGAATGATCATTCACATTAGTATACGCTGAGTACGCTGGAATCTCATAGATACGCTGATGACTGATGCAGTGTAGAAAATAGAAAACCAAAGATAATCCGTTGATTCCACGAATACACGGAAGATCTTAACCAAACTCACGTTGATTCACAGGAATACCGCAAATTTGGCCTTCAAAATTGGTTCACACAAGAACACAAATTTGGGAGAGAAAACTGAAGTTTCATCAAAATTGGAAGTAACCATCCAAGTTCATACATTACAATATTAAAAAGAAGCAGAAAAACATAAACGGGCCAAAATGATAATGGGCCAAACACACGGGCCAAAAAACTAAAGTCCAAACTGAAAGAAAAATAGAAAAATGCAAACTAAGTAGTCTTCGGGGCCTTTTGGGCGAAAAGCAGGGCCCGGCGGTTTGCCAACACGTCGGGCCTGTCCATACGGTCGTTTTGATATATTATAAGCCCAAATCGGATACCCGAGGCCCAAGTTATGGCCATTTTAGTGAGCCAATGTGGTCATGGGCCTCCAAGTATTCTAAGGCCCGGTCTTCTGCATCATTCCCCCCTGGGTAGACAAAATTCGTCCTCGAATCTGCAACAGCATCATCTTCAGAAGAGTCTCCATGAAAAGGCACCAAATGCTTAACATTGAACACGTCTGAACAGCGAATGTGACTTGGCAGCTTCAAACGATAAGCATTAGGGTTGATCTTCTCCAAAATCTCCACTGGTCCAATCTTCTTTGCTGACAGTTTGTTGTATTCACCCACCGGGAAACGGTCCTTAGTCAAAACTGCCCAAACAAAGTCACCGACCTCAAAGTCGACATGCCTACGCCTTTGATCCGCATCTTGTTTGTACTTGGCGTTAGCCCGAACCAAGTTATCATGCACAGCTTTATAAACCTCATGTAACCCAACAACGAAATCCTGCACTTTCTTTGGAACGGAACCTGAAACAGGGAGAGTCAGTAAATCCAATGGGCCTCGAGGCTGGGCCTAATACACCACTGCAAATGGGCTAAAACCAGTGCTTCTGTTAACAGCATGAATATGAGCAAATTCAGCCTGACAAAGCTTTTGATCCCATGCCTTCACATGATCACCCACCAAACATCTCAAAAGGTTTCCAAGGGACCGATTCACCACTTCAGTTTGCCCATCTGTTTGAGGATGATAGGCACTGCTGAAGTTGAGCTGCGTGTTGACCATTTTCCACAGACTGCGCCAAAAGTGACTCAAAAACCGAGTGTCCCGATCTGAAACAATTGAGGATGGCAATCCATGCAGACGATATACCTCCCGAAAGAACAACAAAGCCACATTAACTGCATCTGTCGTCTTCTTGCATGGTATAAAGTGAACCATCTTCGAAAAACGATCGACAACAACAAAGATAGAATCATTACCACGCTGAGTACGAGGCAACCCCAGCACAAAGTCCATGCTGATGTCCACCCAAGGCTGTGAAGGGACAGGCAACGGCATATAGAGTCCAGCATTGGTGGCTGTTCCCTTGGAAGTCTGACAGATCCTACACCTTTTAACAAATCGGTCGACCTCTTTCCGAATAGTAGGCCAGAAATAAGAAGACTGCACCAACTGCAAAGTACGATCCCGGCCCACATGCCCTTCACCAAGTAACTCCCTGATAATGTGTAAACGAAGACTGGAATCAGGTTTACACAATTGGTTCCCCTTGAAAAGAAAACCATCATGCACAACAAAATCTGATATTTTTCGAGAGCTGATATCCTGCAAAATAACAGAGAAGTATGGATCAAATATCAAAATAAGTGTGTTTATAATGAATTAAGTTAAATTTTAAATAAAATACGAACAATAGTAAATGTAAATAAAATATTAAAACATAACTATATTTATAAATAAAATAAGTGTGTTTATAATGAATTAAGTATATATATAAATAATATAAGAGTATTATAAAGATAAAATAAAATAAATGTTGGACTATAAATGGGTAAATAATAAATCCATAGGGACTAAAAACGTCTCAATAAAAGGGTAAAAATGTCATTCTTACAAATTTAACGGTTGTGTCGTTAAGTTTAACGGACGAGGGACTAAAAGGGAACAAAATTAGCAAAATAGGGATGAAATTTGACCTTATTGTGGTTAAGGGACTGAATCCGGGTAAACCATCAAACCACAAGGACCAAAAATGTCCTTTACTCTAGAATTAATCAAACATTATGTTAAACTGAATATAAAATAAAGTAGATTGTTTAAGTAATCACAAAGATACCAAAATAAGACATTATAAAACACTAAAATTATTATAAACCAAAAACTATTATAACCAAAATAAATCTTATTTTCAAAATGTCTAAGAATTCATTAGTATTTTAATATATTAAATTTTAAATCAAAAAAATATAAGAACATGTAAACATTCTCATCATATAAGTTACATATAAATAATAATAAAATACGTATAAGTGTACTTTGGCAAACCCCATCACTAAATAGTGCTTTACAAAAGCTTCTTCTAGTGCATTTTAGCACAATAACATATAGAGTAAAGGACATTTTTGGTCCCTGTGGTTTATAGGTTTACCCAGATGCGGTCCTTAAACCCTAATAAAGACAAATTGCATCCCTATTTTGCTAATTTTTTGCCTTTTTAGTCCCTCTGACCAACTCCGTTAATATTTGCTCCGTTAACTCTAATAAAGTAAGGGTAGAGTTGTCATTTCTTATCTGGGCTCTTTCTTCTCTCTTCGTCTTCCTGTATACCTCTGAAACTCCCTCCTTAATCGATTTCCCTTAATCCTTTCACCTACAAAATCCTTATCGCAGTCGACTTCCAAATTCAAAGACTTTCTTTGTGAAGATGTGGGAGATTCGAGGGAAATACGACAGATTTAATGAAGCAGCTATTTATGGTATGTCATGTATTGTAATGCTTATGAATCCACATTATCGTTAAACATGTATAATTGTTAGAAATACATATGTTTTAATGAAATTTATTTGTTTTCACAAAACATCATCCTAATCTGTTTTCCTTCAAAATCTTTCATGGTGGGATGTTTATTAAGAATCCTACAACAAAGTATGTGAATGGTGTAAAAACTTATGTTGATAACATAGACGGTGATGAGTTTTCTGTGATCAAGTTGGATTGGATGATGAGAGAGTTAGGTCATAAACAGCAAAAAAGACAACATTATCATTACAAAAGACCTGATTTGGATATAGATTTAGAATTTGGGCTGTTAGCACTAGGTTGTGAGGCAGATGTTATTAATATGTTGAAATATGTTGGCAAGCATAAAGTGATCACTCTATATGTTGAACATGGAAAGACTGTATTGCAAACTTACTATAGATCACCCCCATCTAGTAAGGTTGTTATTGAGGAAATTCCAGAGGACCACTTACCAGATGATAGTTTAAACAGTAGAAAAAAGAAAGATTTGAAACAGAGGACTTGTGCAAAGAGGTTACTACTGGAGTGGACTGATAGTGTGCTAGAAGCTACTGAGGTTGGAGTTGAGGGGCAACAACATGAGCCAGAAGCTACTGAGGTTGCAGTTGAGGGGCAACAACATGAGCCAGAAGCTACTGAGGTTGGAGTTGAGGGGCAACAACATGAGCCAGAAGCTACTGAGGTTGCAGTTGAGGGGCAACAACATGACTCAGAAGTTATTGATGTAATGGTAGAGGGGCATCAACATGAAGAAGAAGCTGTTGATGTAAGGGTTCAAGGGCAAGAACATGAACCTGTAGATATTGACGTAGTGCTTGATGGTCAACAACCTGAGCAAGAAGCTGCATTGGTTCAAGGGCAAGATCATGATCCAGTAGATCCTTCAACAGAACCTGCAGTAACCCAAGAAGATGACCCATTTTTTGGATTAGATGAGTTAATTGGTGGTGAGGGCCATGACTTAGAAGCTACATTGTAAACTGTCTATTTACTATGGTTATGTGTTTTGGTACAAATGATCCCTTCCATGATTAACAACTTTCATGGTTTTGGAACTTTTATGATTAGTTATATGTTTTGGTATAAACAAATTGTTTGGTTGTGAAACTTATATGCTTTTATTTAATGCATGGTTCTTACATTACAAAAGATTACAAAGTGGTCAAAGTAATGCCAATACACAATGACTAATCAATACACAATTGTGGAACTGATGAGAAATCTGATAATTACAAACTGATAATTACCTTACAAAAGAGTACCTTCATTCATAACAAATCAAAACTGTTGGGAAATAGTTTAAGTATGCTCAAGCTGTTAGTTAGACTTCTCAGACTGTTAGTAGATTTTTTATGTAAATACAAAGTTCATGCTGCTAGTTGAAGAAACTCGAGCTGCCAGTGTAAAAGTTCAAGCTGCCAGAGCAAAACAACTGAAGCTGCTCAGTTCATGTTGTCAAGACATTCAAGTTGCTCAACAGTTTCATAAACAGAAAGTGCTGATTTTCAGGAAAGATATCTACACGAAGATTCCAGCATATCTACTATCAGAGAAGTCATAGTCCTTCAAGGAAACAAGTCCAAAAAGCAATATAAATAGACAGAATATTGTATAGAAGAATATAGAAGTTTTCTGCATATTTTGAGTCTGTAATTGCTTTGTTGATTAAGTTTTCTTAAGCCTCTAAGGTTGTAAAACCCTAAGAACAGTCTGTGTTCTTCGTCTAATCAAACAGATTAGAGGTGATTGTAATCATTGAATTCAGCAATACAAACAGTCTTGATTACTTCTTATGTTTTATGCTTCATTGGTTCTGAAAGTTTTTGTTAAAATAATTAAGTGTTATTCCGCAAACTTCTTAATTAAACTTTGATTCAAAGCAAGATTATTGATTTATACTCTGATAAATTTCAAATCAGTTAATCTTGGTTATTCAGTTTTAGATCCTGACAAGTGGTATCAGAGACAGGTTGTTCTTTGTTTTTCAAAGTCGAAAACTTTCTTTCAAATTTTTAATCTTTTACAATGGAATTTGAAAATAGCAGCAGTGGATCTGGGCAAGGACTCAAAGTGCCTATGCTCAAGCCCACTGAGTTTGAGATGTGGAAACTCAGGATTCAACAGCATATTCAATTCATTGATTATGCCATATGGGAAGCTGTTGAATTCCCTCCTGTAGTTGATCCAGAACTTGATGCTGAGGGAAAACCAGTCAAAACCCCTCCAAAAACTGAACTTGAAAGGAAGGCTAGAATGAATGAAGTGAAAGCACTCACACTATTACAAATAGCCATTCCTAATGCTTATCAACATCAGTTCAAAAAGTTTTATACTGCTCACTCTCTTTGGAATGCCTTAGAGAAGAGGTTTGCTGGTAATGCCAGTACCAAGAGAAATCAAAAAGACCTCTTGAAACAGCAGTATGAAAACTTTTCTGGTGGCAAGAATGAAAACCTCACTCAAATCTTTGACAGGTTCAACAAACTGATAAGTGAACTGGAAAGTGCAAAGGTCAATCTGGATCAAGATGAAGTCAACAGAAAGTTTCTCAGATCTCTTGGAGAAGAATGGACAGTTTATGCTGCACAGTGGAGAACAAAAGACACTCTTGATGAGATAGAATTGGATGATCTGTATAACAGTTTAAGAGTGTTTGAGACTGAGATTGATGCTAAAAAGAAATCATTTTCTTATAATCACAACACTGCTCTTCTGTCCTCTGAAAAATCTAATAACTGTGATTCTTTTTCAGGTGGTGATGGCAATTCTGCTGAAGCTCACTATGAGGCTTTTGTTGCCAATGATGGTTTATTTGCTCTAAATGTTGAAGACTTGGAACAAATTCATCCAGATGATCTTGAAGAAATGGATTTAAAGTGGCAACATGCAATACTGACCATGAGAGCCAAAAGATTTCTGAAAAGAACTGGTAGGGCTAACTTTCAATCCAAGACAGAAGGCAAACCATCTTTTGATAAATCAAAAGTGGAATGCTATAAATGCCATAAGCTTGGTCACTTTGCCAGAGAATGTAGATCTCAAGGTCAACAGCCATCAAGGACTTCACAGCCCATCCAAGTGTCCTCATCAACAGCACTTGTCTCTCAAGAAGACAATGTGTTTGACTGGAGTGATCAGACAGAGGAAGAATTTCAAAATCAAGCACTTATGGCAGAAACATCAAATGTCTCCTCCACTGAACTACCATCTGAGGTAAATTCTAAACTCTGCTCTCAATCATGCAAAAATATGGTTAAAAAGTACAGAGATCATAATGAGAGCATGTGCAAAACTCTAGCTAAGATGGAAGAAAGGAGATATGAATATATGCAAGCCATAGAAGATCTGGAAAAACAGATCAATGATTATAAGGATAATGAGATTCAAATGGGGTATGATAGAAACTATCATGAATGGGAGAAAAAGGAACTCAATAAGAAAATAGAATCTCTGAATAAAAAGGTAGAAGAAACTGAACAGAAGGTGTTAGAGGCTAATGAGAAACTGGAATCTGTTAACATAGATCTAGGTAACTTCAAGTTAGCAAATCAAAAGCTAGAACACCTAATGGAAGTTCAATTCAAAGATAGAGTCAAATCTCAGGTCAATCCCAAAGAAGGAATAGGATACAGAGCTACTCCTCCATACAACAACAAGTACATACATCCAATGAGTGAGGTTGCTGATAGACTTGTCAATGAACCACTAGATGAGTCTATGACTATTGTAGATCCTATCCTTGATAACAGTCCTGAATTAAAAGAAGATAAGAGTCAAGATAGAGACTGTGACACAAAGAGTGCACCCATAGAAGTCCAAGTTCCCAGTAAGAAAGGAAAAGAGAAGATGAGTGTATGCAATGCTACTCCTCAAGTTTCTGTACATTCTAACTGTAACACTGCATCTTCATCAAAAGGAACTAAAAGAGGTAAAACTGTTTCTATCTGCACATGCCAAAAGCATGGTGTTCAAAAATTTCCTAAACAACAGCAGGTAAGAGGAAACCAGAGAAACAAGAACCAGAAATTGACAGAAAAGTCTGGTGTTCCAATTCAAACTGTCAAAAGATGCTTTCACTGTGGAAGGAAGAATCACTTAGCCAAGGATTATTTTTACAAACCAGCTGTTGCAAAACAGACTGTGCATCACACAAAATCAAATCCTAATCAGGCAAAGCACTCAAAAGTGAAACCTTCCACAGCAGCTCCAAAGAGAACAGTTGATCACAGATTCTCAAAAGTTAATAAAAAACAGTCCACACATCAAAAACAAGTTTTGGCAAAGCCTAAATCAAGTTTTAAACAAATATGGTGTGTCAAGGACAAATCTGTTGCTCAAACTGCTAATGCAAAAGATCAGACTGCTAAGTCAAAATCTGATGCTGTTAGTGCAAAAACTGAAACTGTTAGCACTACAAACACAGCTCAAGCTGCTGGGCATCAAACTGGAGCTGCTAGTGAATCATCTGAGACTGTCAAAAGAAAAGATGATCAAAATAGTTGGATACCTCATATTATCACTAAATACTCTCCAAAGACTCCATCAGTAGATCTCACCAAATATAAGAAGTCAAAAACAGTTTTTAGTTATGTCAATGTACAAGGCCAACCCAAAACCAATTTGGTTTGGGTTTACTCCACTACTAACGAAGCTGTTATTTGTGCAGGGCAACCACAGGTCTCCTCATAAAACAAGATGGCATCTGGACAGTGGATGCTCTAGGCACATGACAGGCAATTCTGAATGCTTGTCAAATTTCAAAGGTTTTGATGGAGGTTTTGTTGCATTTGGAGGCAACTCAAAAGGAGGTAAGGTTACAGGTAAAGGTACTGTTAATGCAGGCAACATGACATTCCATGATGTTCTGTATGTTGAACAGCTTAAGTACAATTTATTGAGTGTCTCTCAAATCTGTGACAAACAAAACATTGTTCTGTTCACAGATTCTGAGTGCATTGTTCTTTCAAAGGATTTCAAAATTCCTGAAAATCTTGTTTTACTTAGAACACCAAGAAAGGACAATGTTTACTGCCTGGACACAGCTCTCTTGACTAAATCAAATACTTTAAGCTGTTTAATATCCAAAGCATCATCAAATGAGTCTGCTCTTTGGCATAGAAGGATGTGTCACATGAACTTCAAGTCCATGAATGATTTAGTTAAAAAGAATCTGGTAAGAGGATTACCACAAAAGGAGTTCATTTGTGATGATCATTGTGTAGCATGTCTTAAAGGTAAGCAACACAAAACTTCTCATAAGGCCAAAGAAGTAAATTCAATCTCATCTGTTCTTCAGTTGTTACATATGGATCTATTTGGTCCAACATCTGTTTTGAGTTTGAATAAAAGGGCATACTGTTTAGTCATTGTTGATGATTTCACCAGATTTACTTGGGTTTACTTTCTTAGGTCCAAAGATGAAACTGCTGAGCTAGTTAAGTCTTTTATCCTTAAGATAGAAAACCAATCCAATTCCAAAGTTAAGGTGATAAGATCAGACAATGGAACTGAATTTAAAAATCAAATTCTAAACAGTTTCTGTGAGTCCAAAGGCATTGCTAGACAATATAGTGCACCAACAACACCACAGCAAAATGGTGTAGCTGAAAGAAAGAATAGAACATTAATTGAGGCTGCTAGAACAATGCTAGCTGATTCAAATCTGCCAATGACTTTCTGGACAGAGGCTGTTAATACAGCCTGTTATGTTCTAAATAGGGTTCAAGTTGTCCAATCTCAAGGAAAAACTCCCTATGAGTTATTCCATAACAGAAGTCCCCTAATAGCTTTCTTCAAGCCTTTTGGATGCCCATGTACTATTCTTCACACTAAGACTCACTTAGGGAAGTTTGAGAGTAAAGCTGAAGAAGGATTCTTTGTAGGATACTCAACTCAACGCAAAGCCTATAGAGTATACAACAGTGTGTCTAAAACAATTGAAGAAAGTGCCAATGTTGAATTTAATGAAAATACTGCTAATATCAAAGGCACTGGTCCTGATTGGTTGTTTGATTTAGATTCACTAACAAATTCTCTGAGCTTTGTTGAGTATACTGCAGAAGCTGATGCATACAGGGTTGAAGCTGCTAACACAAATTCTCACGCTGCCAATACAATTTCTCATACTGTTGGCACAAAGTCTCAGACTGCTGCAGATTCAACAAGTTGGGATGATTTCACCACTCTACCACTTCTGTCTTGTGATCCTCCAGGGGTCATGAATGATACAAATCCAGACACTGAAGTACCACTTCAAAGTCCTGACAGAACAGCTCCAACACAACAGGAAACAGTCCCAGATTCAAGTTAAACTGTTTTAGAAACTGAACCATTCACTGGTTCTGATGGAGATGATACAAACCTTGGAACTTCCTTTCAAACAGAGAGAGAGCCCACACTAAGAGTTCACAAGTATCACCCTCTCAATCAAATACTGGGTGATCCAAGCACTCCTGTTCAAACAAGGAAAATGGTTCAAAATGAGATTGCTGCTGCTGAACTAGCAGTTCCAGAATTCAGTCTAGCTGCTTTTGAACATGCCTGTTTCATGTCTCAATTGGAACCTAAAAAGGCATCAGAAGCATTAAAAGATTCATCCTGGATTGAAGCTATGCAAGAAGAGCTTTTACAGTTCAAAATTCAGAATGTATGGACTCTGGTGGATCTTCCTAAAGGTAAGAGAGCAATAGGTACAAGATGTGTGTTCAGAAACAAGAAGGATGAGAGAGGGATAGTCATCAAGAACAAAGCAAGACTAGTAGCACAAGGGTACACTCAAGAAGAAGGAATAGATTATGATGATGTCTTTGCTCCAGTAGCAAGAATTGAAGCCATCAGACTATTTCTAGCATATGCAAGTTTCAAAGGCTTTAAAGTGTATCAAATGGATGTTAAGTCTGCTTTCTTGTATGGGACAATTGAAGAGGAAGTGTATGTGTGTCAACCTCCTGGTTTTGAAGACTACAAGTATCCAGACAGGGTGTACAAGCTAGACAAAGCTCTCTATGGTCTTCACCAAGCCCCCAGAGCATGGTATGACACACTGTCCTCATATCTTCTACAGAATGGATTCAAGAGAGGCACTCTGGACAAAACACTTTTCACTAAATCCATCAAAGCTGAGATTCTTCTTGTCCAAATCTATGTTGATGACATCATCTTTGGCTCAACTAATGATGGGTTGTGCAAAGATTTTGAGGCCCTAATGCACAACAAGTTTCAAATGAGTTCAATGGGGGAACTCACATTCTTTTTAGGGCTGCAGGTTAAACAGAAGCCTACTGGTCTATTCATAAGTCAATCAAAGTATGTCAAAGACATACTGGAAAAGTTTGGCTATCAAGACACAAAGGTTGCAAGCACTCCAATGGATCCTCATAAACAGCTCCATACAGACAAAGATGGCATAGATGTGGATATTCATCTATACAGATCCCTTATAGGATCTCTCATGTATCTAACATCTTCAAGACCTGATATTATGTTTGCTGTCTGTGTGTGTGCTAGGTTTCAATGCTCTCCAAAGGATTCTCACTTGGTTGCTGTTAAGAGAATCTTTAGATATCTTAAAGGCCAACCACATTTAGGTCTATGGTATCCTAAAGACTCTCCTTTTGAACTAACTGCTTATTCTGACAGTGACTATGGTGGATGCAACATTGACAGAAAATCCACAACTGGTGGATGTCAATACTTAGGAGCAAGACTGGTCTCTTGGCAATGCAAAAAGCAAACAACTGTCTCCACATCATCCACTGAAGCAGAATACGTAGCAGCTGCAAGCTGCTGCTCCCAGGTAATGTGGATTCAAAATCAGCTAAGAGACTATGGTATGAACTTCTTATCCACTCCTATTTATATTGACAATTCAAGTGCAATTAGCATTGTGCAAAACCCAGTGAAATTCCCAAAAACCAAGCATATAGAAATCAGATTTCACTTCATCAGAGATTGTAATGAAAAGAAGTTAATCCAAGTTACCAAAATACATACAGATGATCAGCTAGCTGATCTATTTACAAAACCTTTTGATGTGGGAAGGTTCACTTTCCTAATATCAAATATTGGTATGGTAAACATGGATTAATTGGTTTTCATTATTATCGACTCAGTATGCTAATTTAAGGGGGAGACACTGTTCCATTGAAAAGTTGCACAATTTTACACTAACAGCATGAGTATTTTCTCATGCTGCTAGTTCATTTTCTCGGACTGCTAGTTATTTTCACTTGATCTGTCAAAGTGTGCAGGGTAATTGAGTAATTTTTCAAATGTGTGCGCGGGACCCAACCTTTTCGAAACCTTTAAAGGTCCCAGTTTCGTTCAGTTGTAACTACCAGTTACATATTTTTCTTCCACGGCCTTCTACTTTCTCTCTGAACGAATCACACATTCTTCTTTCAAACCCTAAACCATCGTTTGATCATCCATGGAGTTTGTCAAAGAACACAACTGCCTTCCATACTCGCTCAAACACTCTGAACTTCAGCCGTTCCATGATATGATGGATTTCCTAAGACACTCCCATATCAACCATGCCCTCAATATCAATCCCACCATATACATATCGCATATTGAACAGTTCTGGAACCGTGCCACTTTTCAAACCATCAATGGTATTCCTACCCTTCTATCCAAAATTGATGGCACTCCCATCACCATCACTGAGGAATCCATTCGGCACCATTTGCATCTTCAAGATGCCTCAGGTATAACAGACCTATCCCTTCAAGCTTTACATTTTGGTCTTCAAAACATTGGTTATAGGGGCCCTGCTGATTCTTTTACTTTCTTAAAAGCCCATTTTTCTCCTAAATGGAAATTTCTTGTACATATTATTCAGCAGTGTATGAGCCCCAAAAGAACTGGTTGGTCAGAATTTTCTTCTAACATTGCCACTGCCTTAGTGTGCTTTTCAACAGGCCAACGGTTCAATTTTTCAAACATGATTTTTCAGGGGATGTTAAGGCATCATTCCCTAAAGAATGGGAAGTTTTTAATGTATCCAAGATTTTTGGCAGAAATCATTGCACACACCTGCACTACTTCTCATTTACATAAGAGGATACATATTTCCCATAGGCACTCACTATCTTCTATCAAAAGGCTGATAAAGCCAAGTGCCAATTTTGTCAGTGTAGATGTTCCATTGCCCTCTGCAATGATGAACATCATTTCAGGAAACAGAGGAGAGGGTCTTGAGCAGGCTCAGCCTAACATCACTGCTACACCCCCAAGACCCCAACCCACTCCTCATGATACACAAACTCCCACTGATCCTTTTGTACAGCCAACACGCCCACTCAGAAATATATACAAAAGAAAAAGGGGACCAGGAGCTCCTTCCTCCTCCTCCCATCAGCAAGAGCCATATATCCCTGTGCAGGAGGATACTCCTGCACAGCATATCCAAAGGGAACCACTAGAGGAAACTCCCATCCTCACTCAGGAGGTGAACATCTCTTCAGAGATGGTTCATATGGGTTCTGTGGCTGGGACTACTGATGTCTCTGCACAAGAGGCACAGGAAAGTGCCAACATAGCTAAGACCACGCCCATGGCAACAGCAAGTGTGCAAACACAAGCTGGAAGTCCCCAGAACCAAGAACAGAGGGGCCCAGAGGTTTCTACTTCTGGTATTAATGTCGGTGATAGATCACAAGCACCACAGGTGTTTTCTGATCTTGAGACTAGTCTGCAACTCATGCTTTTGACGGATCCCAAGCTGAAACCTGTTGTAGCTATGTTGGAATACCAAATGTCCATCATTGCTGCACAGGGTGCACAAATAATGGCTCTAAAGCAATCAGAAATGGCTCAAAATCAGAGGATGGATTATCTTCATAAGGGGTTTACCCTTTGTGGAAATAAGCTCATTCAATTAGAGCGTTTGATTCAAACCCAAGGGGCAAAGGTTGTAGGTCCTCCTGACCAAACCAATGCTTCCAAAAAGGGGGAGAATCAGGAGGTTCCTAAATCAGTCCAAGCAGCTCCAACAACAACAACAGTCCAAGTAGCACCAACAGTCCCAGTTTCTAGGCTAGCAGTCCCAACAGCTTCTCAAGCTGTTAGCCTAGAAACTCAAGCTGCTCCTTCAAAAGTCACTGGAGTTGTAATCAGGGAAGGAATTCAAGCTCCATCAAGTACAGTCCAAGCAACATCCTCTTCTGTAAAAGACAAGGGCAAGGGCATTCTTATTGAATCTCCAAAGCACAAATTCTCCTCCAAAGAAGCCCAGATTGCCTTTGATGCTGAAGTTGCCAAAAGGTTAGCAGAAGAACAGGATAAAGAATTAGATCAGCAAGCCCAGCCCCCAATAGATGATGATGAGACATTAGGTGATTACCTAAAGGGGTTTGTGGGCAAACAAGGTGAAAAGAAGAGAAAGATGCCAACAGGGCACACTAAAGCTGAGCACAGAAGATTTTTGATAAATTTTGCATTTGCAGCTGGTATCCCAAAGAAAATGGCTCAGTCCATGACAACTGAAAGGCTGCAGGAGATTCATGATAAGGAGATGGACAAAAGACAGAGAACACAAGTCTCTCCAAAAGCTCAACCATCCCAAGAAGTTCAACCATCATCCCAATCAGTCCAAGCTGAAGCTGGTGCCAGTGCACCTGTTCCCACTGATCAAGCTGCTCTCTCTATTCCTTCATCGGTTAAAAGGGTGCTCTTTGAGCAACAACTACAAAAGGCTATGGAGATAGAGAAGCTGATTGATCAGCATGATTTTACAAAGCCTCAAATCAACTACTGGTTTGCTAAGTCACTGGATGACCGTGACTTGAGAATTAAGTTTGTGATAAGAAGAGAGTCTGGACCAGAAGAAGAATATGATACATTTTGGCAGATGGTTCAGAAGTTGACCAGAGATGAGCTTATCAGAATGCACAACATTGGGTCTGTATCACAAGTTAGATCTGCTCTACCACAAGTGAAGCAAGTAATTAAAGATCTAAAATCAATTGTTGACCCTGAATCTGCAAGGAAAGAAATAGAGGATGCTGTGAAGAAGGGGAAGAAGGTCAAGCAAGTTGATCTGTTTGTCAAGTCAAGGACATACAGAATCAAATTTTCAGATGGACCTGGTATATTCTTCAATCTCGAATTTTATGATTCACCAAAAGATATGCTACTTCAGATAAAATCTGTTAGGGTATCTTGTGATAGAGATGAGCTAAAAAGAGAATTTTTGAAGGCTGTAGATCAGAAACTTGCACAGTTGTAAGTTTTTGAAAGCCTTGGTTTGTAAATAACAGTTTACTTATTCATTTCCATTTTTGTATAGAACTTAAAGTCTTGTGTAAAGAATTTAAGTTAGGGGGAGATTGTTGGGAAATAGTTTAACCATGCTCAAGCTGTTAGTTAGACTTCTCAGACTGTTAGTAGATTTTTTATGTAAATACAAAGTTCATGCTGCTAGTTGAAGAAACTCGAGCTGCCAGTGTAAAAGTTCAAGCTGCCAGAGCAAAACAACTCAAGCTGCTCAGTTCATGCTGTCAAGACATTCAAGCTGCTCAACAGTTTCATAAACAGAAAGTGCTGATTTTCAGGAAAGATATCTACACGAAGATTCCAGCATATCTACTATCAGAGAAGTCATAGTCCTTCAAGGAAACAAGTCCAAAAAGCAATATAAATAGACAGAATATTGTATAGAAGAATATAGAAGTTTTCTGCATATTTTGAGTCTGTAATTGCTTTGTTGATTAAGTTTTCATAAGCCTCTAAGGTTGTAAAACCCTAAGAACAGTCTGTGTTCTTCGTCTAATCAAAACAGATTAGAGGTGATTGTAATCATTGAATTCAGCAATACAAACAGTCTTGATTACTTCTTATGTTTTATGCTTCATTGGTTCTGAAAGTTTTTGTTAAAATAATTAAGTGTTATTCCGCAAACTTCTTAATTAAACTTTGATTCAAAGCAAGATTATTGATTTATACTCTGATAAATTTCAAATCAGTTAATCTTGGTTATTCAGTTTTAGATCCTGACAAAAACCCAATTCTTAATTGATGAGAAATTTGAACCATTACATATCTATTAGATGAACTTACAAAAACCATTACAAATCTATTTGTTAGAATGTATTTTAGTTGATGGAAATCAGAGTGTAGGGGTTGTTTTGTATTTCTTCTATAGTTGTGAAATATGAATATAAATAGTAGGTTTGACTTTCAATATTAGGAGATCTCTGACATTTCCTTTTTGTACGGAAAAGCGGTTACTGACTTGGATTATTCTCTCATCTTTTGTAATCGACATTCTCTGGAATTAAATCATTCGGTTAGTTTTTGATTTCTATAATTGTTCTTGATATTGAATTGTTGCATATTTGATATAGAAACTGTAATTCACAATTGGTATCAGAGCTTTAGGGGTGAATAATTTGATTCTGAGATTGAATTTTTTTTTTTTCGATATTGATCACTGTTCTTGAACAATTTTTTTTTCGAAAAATCGTCTATATGTTTGGTATAGAGAAATAAAACTAGGGAAATGGAAATAATAGGAATTCCCATGTTTATTAACATAGGAATTCTTCTTATTTCCATTTCCCTAGCCTTAATTCTCTGTACCAAACGCGCACTAAAATCACTAAGGGTTTTTAATCTGTTGATCGTAGACAGTGAAAATTGGATCGAAGGTAAAGGATCAATAGTCGAATCAATTGATTATAAACTTGAATTGATTCACAAAACACAGGAAAAAATCTAGGTATTTTTGTCAAATTTTGAAAAATACAAAGTCGACTACTGTTCTATTGAAAAAGTCCAATCTAGATCTATTTTTGGACAAAGGTGTTTCACAGAAAGTGTTTGTATTCAAAATCCTCACCTTCGATTGCAATTTGAGTGAAAATGGACAAATTTTTAGATTTAATTTGAATTTCAGACTTGAAAAATCTGAAAATATTAAGAAACTCGAAATACACATATCATATGTGTCATTCGAGTTGAAGACTTGTGAAAATCGAGTTGACAACCTATGTAAATCGAGTTGACAACCTGTGTCAATCGAGTTGGATATAAAGTTGATTCGAGTTTAAGTGAGAGATCATTCGAGTTTATTAGAAGTTTGAATTTTATTCGAGTTTCAAAGAAGACAAATTCGAGTTTTTCAAAAGACCAATTCGAGTTTCACATAAGAATTGATCGAGTTTTACTATAAAACTCAAGTATCTAAACATCACTCGAGTTTCCCACCAAACTCATTCGAGTTTAATTCCAAACTCATTCGAGTTTAATTCCAAACTCATTCGTGTTTCATTCCAAACTCATTCGAGTTTCATTCCAAACTCATTCGAGTTTGATTCCAAACTCATTCGAGTTTCACATTAAACTCATTCGAGTTTCATTCTAAACTCATTCGAGTCTCATACTTAGATCATTCAAGATTCATACAAACATTATTCAAGATTTTTTGGAATACATCAACATCAAATCTATTCAGTGTCTGATTAAAGTTGATTATTGCTACTAACAAGTTACTGTGTCATTCGATTTCAGTTGATCATTTCAGTACTAATCTGTGTTTCAAAGTTTGATCAACTTTCAACTGTTGATCAACATTTTCAATCTCAATCAAAGTTCATCAGATCTTGGACAGTTTCCCATATATCAATCAATATGTCAAAAGACGCTCTAGCAATGGGATCAGAAACCAAACCCCCAATTCTATACAGGGGTGAATATGTTCAATAGAGGGAGAGGTTTCTTGAATTCATTAGCTTTCATGATCTATCAGAAGAGATGCTGAAATCCTTAACAGAAGGACCAGCCACATTCATGGAAACAATCCCTGGAGTACCAACCGGTAATCCCCCAATTCCACCAAGGACAGTCGAGGTCACCAACCTGACTGAGGCCCAAAAGAAGAGAAAATTAGGGGATAAAACTGCCAGGAAATTACTTCTGATATCCATCCCCAATGATATTTACACATGCCTCACAAACACAAAAACTGCTAAGTCAATTTGGGATGAAGTGTGTAAACTGATGAGGGGATCTGACAGAGCTGCCACAAACAGGGCTAGAAACAGCCTAATGACGTTTGAAAATTTCAGAGCCCGTGAAGGAGAACTACTGGAAAACAGTTACCTAAGGTTTGTGAGCTTGGTAAGTGAAATGAAACGAAATGGAGTGACAAAGTCCAATCTGGACATAAATGTCAAATTCCTAAATGTTCTGAATCCTGAATGGGAGAAATATGCTATGATTATCCAGCAAACAAAGGATATTGAAGAAATGGATTTTCATATGATATTTGAGAACCTCAACAACTACCAAGAGGTTGTGTTGAGGAAAATATCCAGAAATAAGAAAGCCGAGAAAGAAACTACTGATCCATTGGCTCTACTAGCAGAGAAAAAGTACAAATACAAAATGAAAAAGGAGAAAAGAGTCGTAGTCAGCAGTACATCTTCCGAATCAGAATCCTCCGATTCATCTGCTGATTCAGAGATCGAAGAAATGAAAAGGCAGATGGCACTGCTAACAAAAGCATTTCAAAAGAAGTTCTACAGAAAGCCAACCAACAATAAGATGCGCTACAAAACAGGCTCGAGGAAAACTGAGAAGAAGGACAAAATATGAGAAAACTGGAGAAAGCAATGGAAGAAAGACTGACAAATATGAAAAGTCAGACAAGTCAGCAAAGAAAGATTCAGAACAGAAATGTTACAACTGTGGAAAACCAGGTCATTATGCCCGAGAATGTAGACTCCCAGTAGTCAAAAACTCAGACTACTATACGAGAAAGGCTCTCTTAGCCAAAGAAAAAGAGTCTGGAACAGCTCTTATGGCGGAGGATGACCACTGGTTGCAGTTATCTGAAGATGAAGATATTTTGGATGAAGATGCTCATATTTGCCTCAAATCAGAGATTTTCAATGAGTCAGAATTGAGTGAGTCAGCCTTGATAGCTGAGGATGAAGTATGGGTTGGTTTAACTGATGAAGAGGATGCAGAAAGACAAAGATCTGAGGAGGAAGAGACAGAAGAAGTTGCATTGATGGCAACTGGCAAAACTGAGGCTGAAAATGATGAAGATTCAGAGTCTGAAAGATCAGATGGTTCAGATAAGCCGGAGGTACATTCTAATTCTGACTCTAATATTGATGAATCATGTGTACTAGAAGAAAACTAAAACATATGGCCTTTATGCTTAAAAAGTTTGAAAAATCTTTAAGGCGGAAAAGAAAAATGTTCATTCTTTGGAAAACAAACTTCGTAATGAACATAACTTAGTTATAGACTTTTCCAAAGATAAAGCATTAGCTTTACGAGCAGTTTCAGATTTACAAGATAAGGAAAGAGAACTACAAAGCAATATACTTAATCTTAATCACAATATATCTGATTTACAAGAAAGACTGCAAATAGAAGAATTAGAAGCTTCAAATTTTTCTGTAAAATATCATGCTATTTTTTAAGAACGAACTAAACTTTATGAGAAAATAAAGAAGATGGAAGATGAATTTATCAAAAGAGGGCAAACAGATCAAACAATTTATTTAAATCAACCAAAAGACACAGAATTTTATAATTCAATATCTGGAATTGGTTGGGAAAATCCAAAGTATCTGACAAAAGCAATATCTAGTTCACCAACATTATATGATGTCAGATACATGAACTTAGGATTAAAAATGACATTTATGAAAGCCTCTGATGAAGTAGAATCTAGTGAAGAAATAAAAAGATTACGATCAGACAAAATGCAAAATTCTGGTGATTATACCAGAATAAATGAAACAAGTAATATTCATGATATTAAAGAAGAGTACATTCAAACATATTCTGAAAAGGATCTGTCTGAATTACCTACTCAATCTCAAAAGCTATATCTGCCGTATTCAATTTTAGAAAAGATAAATTCTGATCTAGAATTGAAAATTAAAAATTTTGAGACAGAGAATGGAACTCTCAAGGCTGAACTAAGAACTATGGAACAAAAGTTACAAAATCAGCCTAAAAACATAAAGTTGTCTGATCCACAATCCTCAACTTCTCTAGATTCTATAAATTCAGAAAAGGAATTTGATCTGTACATGCACTCTGACTTTAATTCATTAGAGCAAATGGTTGGTAAAATTGATGAATTTTATCAAACCTTTGCATAACAAACAATCAAATGATAATAAAGAACCTGTTAAAATTCTGCAAAGAATTTCTACAGATTCTTTAAAATCATCTGAAAATTCACCATTATTACAACAAAAGAAGGAGAAAACAAAAGTTATTGCTAATACTCCTAACTTTGAAAAAGGTGAATCATCTTCATCAGCGGACTCAATTGCACTTAAAGTCCAATCTTCAAAAGGTATGAGAAATTTACAGAACAAACAAGTATCTAAATCTACTAATTCTCAAACTTCTTTTATGTCAGATATCATTGTGAACGGTTCGAGAAAACAAGTTTGGAGAAAGAAGAAAAGAGAACAGAAAAACAAGAGTATAAAACAAGAGTGGCGCGTGAAGGACAAAATTGTTACAGATAGAAATAGCAACATTGAACATTCTGTCTGTAATAATAAACTTGTTAATAATTCTTGTATAAAGTTTTCAAGAACGGACTTAATTGCTTTGAATTCTTGTGCTTGTAAGCCTGCAATTGTTAAATCTAATAAGCTCGTCTGGCAACCGAAGAAAAAGGACTCATTTTATGAACAGAAAAAGGTTCCACAGAAAAGAATTTCAAAAACAATTCCACCACGAATTGTACAAAAGTGGATACCTAAAAGAACAGTTCAAAAGTGGGTACCTAAAACAACATCAAATGATAAGCTAAAAGCCATATATGTTAGGAAAACAAATAATACTTTGCATGAATTACCTAAAACAAAAGTACCCAACTACAAGTGGGTACCTCATGTGCTACTTCGTCTTATAGGTAAACCATGTCTGGTATCTTGACTCCGGATGTTCCAAGCATATGACCGGACAAAGAGACACACTCACGGACTTTGTAGAAAAGTTCTGTGGGACGGTCAGATTTGGAAATGATCAGTTTTGTCCGATCAAAGGATACGGAAGTCTCAAATACGACAAAATTACCATCCAAAAGGTTTTCTATGTTGATGGTCTTGGACACAATTTGTTTAGTATTGGACAGTTGTGTGATAAAGGTTTAGAAGTCAATTTCAAAGCCAATCGGTGCAGCATCAGATCCGGAGAAGGAAAGGAAATATTGGCAGGAAACAGGAAAACCAATTTGTACTCCATTGATTTAGCCTCGATTAATCTGAAGAAAGATGTCTGCTTAATGTCAAAAGCTACATCTAAAACAGCATGGCTGTGGCATCGTCGCCTTTCACATCTGAACTTCAATGAGTTAACCAACCTAGCAAAAGGAGGGTTAGTTAAAGGGCTGCCAACTCTCAAATTCCAAAAGGAGCAGTTGTGTGCCGCATGTGAAAAAGGAAAAATGACAAGAGCTACACACAAATCCAAAACTGAACACTCATCCACGAGAGCACTGGAATTACTGCATATGGATTTGTGTGGACCAATGAGAGTACAAAGCATTAATAAAAAACGATATGTATTGGTGATAGTTGATGACTATTCACGATACACATGGGTTTTCTTCCTAAGGTCCAAATCGGATGCAACCGAAACTATCATAGACTTCATCCGGAAAATACAAGTGAAGT